>LBNU01007696.1:0-31738 GCA_014162995.1 Artemisia annua
AATTTATATGGTGGTTGCGGTTATACATTTTTAAAAATCATTAGTGATTTTTAGCGGTCACATGTTTTTAGTAATTATTGGATGATTTTACAAGGATAAATTAAATTACACTCGAATGGACTTGTAATTTGAAAGATGTATTTAATTTCCAGGCCATTATTTGTTACAAAATGGGTTGCACGTTAAGACCCTTAAATTTTTAGTTGTAACATATGTGTATGTATGGACTATGGAGTGCAAAATTAATACAAATATTTCCAAAAAAAAGCAAGTTAAAGTGTTTGAATTTTGAGCCTTGTCATTTAGGAAAATGTCCTAAATGTATTATAATGTAGTAAAGATAATCATAATTTGCTTATGAGAAAATCATCAAAACAAGTACAAAATTCAGAAACTATAAAATTTTCATCATGTGGACCAATATCACATTCAAATGACAGTGCATCCGGCTTATCCGCCGGTTCTTCGGTCAATATGCGAAGACAAGCGTGTTTTATTAGTTCGAGAAGATTTAAAGGTAAAAACAACAATTTATAATTGTTGTAATCTATGTTTTAATATTTAAATTTAAATTTATTTTTATTTTATTAAAGATTTGCTAAATTTTTTGTTTACTTGTTTTAGTTTTAGTATAGATTCTTAGATTTCTCCATAAGACTCTTTTGGAATATAAATCATTGTTATACTTTTAGGTTTTAAAGAAGTCATGAGGAGTTTATGTAGGGTTTGTTGGAATTTAAAGTAAGGTTGTAAAGTTTCAATTAAATATTGATTTACCTTACAATATAATGAGTATGGTGGAGGTTATTAAAATTATCTTCGATAAATCATTTGATGAATTAGTAGCAAACGTGGTTGTCTTAGTGGAAAGAAATGAAGACCAGTTCTTCATATAAGAAACCCACGTATATATTCATGTAACAAAAACTGGACCTGTGAGAGTGAGGAAAAGAAGTTTTCAACTGCCAAAATGATTTATAAATAGGTCTCTTGTTCTCTTAATTAATTGACATATTTAAGAAAAAACTGTTGTCCCAATCTTGTTATAGATCGATATGTAAAGTTGCAAAAGTTGAATAAGTAAATTGTATTAATTTTCTAACCATTGTATCGATACAAGTATATACATATTTATAGGTTATGAATCGGTATGTTTTGAACCGATGTAACCCTTCATCTTTATCCAACCGAATTAACTACCATGTTAACTAACTATTCGGTTATAAGGTTTCTAACAAACAAGTTTGGTCCTTTAAGTTTTAACTAATATATACTAAGCAATGATAAAGATTATTCGGGTCACATTCTCCTCCTTAATCTTGATCGTTGCTTCTCTTTAAATCTTGAACTCCGAGCATCTGTCGCATTGTTGTGAACTTCAATCTTGGTAGAGCCTTTGTTAGTATATCTGCTCTTTGTAGTTCTCCGCTGACGTGTTCCACATTGATGTGTCCATTCTCTACGCATTCTCGAATGAAATGATAGCGAATGTCGATGTGTTTACTTCTTCCATGAAAAACTGGGTTCTTTACTAGTGCTATTGCTGAAACGTTATCTATCTTCAACGTTATCTTCTTTTCTTCATTTCCAGTTAATTCACTAAGTAATCTTTTTAACCATAAGGCTTGACATGCTGCTGTAGTAGCCGCCATGAATTCTGATTCACATGATGATAGCGCCATTGTCGGTTGCTTCTGAGTACAACAAGTAATGGGTGACTCTTCAAAGTAAAATACTATGCCAGTAGTTCCTTTTCCTTGATCAGTATTGATTCCATAACTACTGTCGCTGTAACCTGTAATCTTGCAGCCGCCTTCTTTCTTGTAAATTATGCCTTGCTCTTTTGTTCCTTTAATATATCGGATTACTTGCTTTACTGCCTTCAGGTGATGTTCCTTCGGGTCTTGCATCCATCTGCTGAGTAGTCCGACTGAATAACTAAGATCTGGTCTTGTATGTAGTAAGTACATGAGACTTCCAATTAAGCTTCTATAGTAAGTTGCGTCAATTGAGTTACCATCTTCCGCCTTGACCAACTTAGTACCGGGATCCATTGGTATCTTCATATCATTACTATCCATCATACTTGTTTCCTTCAAGATCTTATTAATATAACATGTTTGCTTGATTGTAATCTCTCCTCCTGTCTGTGTAACTTCTATCCCAAGCTAATAAGTTAACAATCCTAAGTCGCTCATTTCAAATTTTTCTTCCATCTGGGATTTGAATAATTCTACTTCCTTCTTTGGAGTGCCCGTGATTATCAAATCATCTACATAAACTCCAACTATGATTGTAGAATTCTTGTTTCTCTTTGTATAAACTGCTTGTTCGAGATTACATTTCTTAAAATCTAATGACTATAACGTTTGATCAAGCTTCACATTCCAAGCTCTCGGTGCTTGTCTTAATCCATATAAAGCTTTAATAACCTTATACACTTTTCCTGAGTTTCCTGGTTTTACAAATCCTTCAGGTTGTATAACGTAGACTTCTTCCTTTAAATCTCCATGTAAAAATACTGATTTTACATCCAAGTGATGAACTTGCCAACCATGGTATGCTGCTAATGCTAATATTAACCGTACTATTTCTATCCTAGCAACTAGGGCAAACACTTCATCGAAGTCTATTCCTTGTTCTTGTACATATCCTTTTGCTACTAAACGTGCCTTATATCTTATGATCTTTCCTTGTGCATCTCGCTTGGTTTTAAAAACCCACTTGAGTCCAATTGCCTTTTGATTTTCTGGCAATGTAGTAAGAATCCATGTTTTATTCTTATTTATTGAATCCAATTCAATATCCATGGCCTCAATCCATTTCTTGTCTGCTGATGCTTCCTTATAATTACGAGGTTCTTCTTCAGTGAAGAATAAACTAGGTGCTTCAACTTGTTGTGCAGTCTCGTAAATTTCTGCTAAACCTTTTAAGCCTCGTACTGGTGTATGATCATATATCTGATCTGAGCTCTCTAACGAACTATTAGTAGCCTCCTCTTCCTCTTCTGAGTTAGGGTAGTAGGTGTATGTTGGTGGTGTGATTGGTGTAACTGGATCTGGTATTGTGTCCAGTTCTTGATACGTATTATCAATGTTATCATTGATGTCTGTGTTGACTGGTGTAGGATTTTCGTTGTCAACTCCTTCTACCACAAAACTAGCCCAAAATGTGTCTTGTGTACTTGTATCTTCTTCAACCTTGTTCCAATCCCACGGTTTCGTTTCCATAAACTTAACATCCCTACTAACATGTTTCTTCTTTGCTATCGGATCATATAACCTACATGCTTTTGATCCTTCCTCTACTCCTAAGTAGATCATTGGTATGCTTCTATCATCCAGTTTCTTTAAATGAGGTATCGTTATCTTTGCATAAGCTGTGCATCCGAATATCCTTAGGTTTTCTAGATTTGGTTTTCTATTGTAGAGTGCCTCATATGGAGTTTTATCTATCAGGGCTCTTGTAGGTACCCTGTTGAGTATGTAAATAGCATGTTTTACTGCTTCCGCCCAAAAAGTTAAGGGTAACTTCATTGCTTTCATCATACTCCTCGTAGTTGATAACACTGTTCTATTCCTTCTCTCCACTACTCCATTATGTTGTGGTGAGTATGGTGCTGTCAACTGTCTTGCTATCCCATTATCCTTACAGTACTGTGTGAATTCATTTGATGTAAATTCACCGCCTCTATCTGTTCTTAGCATCCTCAATTTCAATCTCATTTCCATTTCTATCTTTTGCTTAAATTCTTTGAATGTACTAAATGCTTGGTCTTTCGAAGTCAGAAAGTAAGCCCACATGAAACGTGTACAATCGTCTACTAACAAGAATATTAGTTTCTTGCCAGAGTGTGTTGCTGGACTTATAGGACCACAGAGGTCTCCATATACTAAGTCCAACGGGTTCTTTGATCTGAATTTAGCTTGGTTTGGAAATGGTGTTCTACTGTGCTTTCCTAATAAACATGCATCACAAATCTGTCCGGCATGATTTATTCTAGGTATTCCATCCACTAGACCCTTCCTAGTCATCTTGTTGATATCGTCAAAGTTTAGATGACCTAATCTAGCATGCCATAACCATACTTGGTTATCTACGTTTGCTAAGAGACATATAGGTGTGTCTATTTGTAGTCTAATACTGTAAAGTCTATTCTTGGATCTTTCTACTTTCATCAACAATTTTCTGCTCTTATCATACAAAGTCAATTCATTTTCGTCCATTACGACTTTACAACCTATTTCTGTAAGTTGTCCTAGACTTAGTATGTTGCTCTTAAGGTTTGGTATATAATATACATCCGATACTAACTTTTGTTCCTGGTTTCTACAACCTAACAATATAGAGCCTTTTCCATTTATCTGTACATACGATCCATCTCCAAACATACTCGTCCTGTTATGTTTTCATCAATATCCTTAAAATGACTCTTAGTTCCCGTCATATGGTTACTTGCACCATTATCTAAATACCATATGCTTTCGTCCTTTGAAGCATATTTCCCTGGTTTAATTTGGCCTTCATTCAACAACACTTCCTCGTGTTCAGTTTCATGCATAGTCATTAATAATGATGGTTCATCGTCTTCTAAGATAAGGTTTGATTGTTCATGGGTTGTTGATGTTGATCTACATCTATTCTGAAAGTGTCCAAATTTATTACACTTAAACACTTTACGTTACTATAATCTCTCCTACTCGAGTTCTTATTTTGGTTTCCTTTATGATTCGAGTTGGTTTTGTTTTTATTATTATGCCAGTTTCTCCGTGAGTAGTTTGATCTACCTCCACGTTTGTTAAAACACTTTCCTTTATCTGAGTGTTCGCCATGTGCGAAGAGTAAGTTATCCTGGCTTTCAACTTGACCTCCCTTCCGGAGTTTTATCCTTTCCTCAAACGCCTTGAGTTTTCCAGTGATCTCATCTAGGGTAATGTCGTCTAGATCACTTGTTTGTTCTATGGATGCTACAATCTGAATGAATCTATCGGGTGTGGAGTCTAATAGTTTTCTAACTATAAGTGATTCATCTAATGTTTTCCCTAGTTCCTTTGCCTTCGTGACATAGCCGTTTAACTTGTCTGCAAATGCATCCACCGTCTCATCTTCCTTCATCTGAAGTGAGTTAAATCTAAACATCAATGATTGTAATCGTGCTTGCTGCACTCTTTCTTCTCCAACGTGTCTTTTCTTTAACGCATTCCATAATTCTTTGGCCGTCTTACAACTTGCTACTTGTAAAATTACATCCTCGGTCACTGCTTGATATAACAAGGCCATTGTTGCCTTGTTGTTCTTATCATCTACTTCTGTGTTATCCTTAGGATCTATTGCTTCCCACAAACCATGTGCCTCTAATATAACCTTTATTTGTATAGCCCATACCGTGTAATTTGTGTTTTTCAACTTGGGGCATTGGTATTGTGCAATAGGTGTTAAGGGTTTCACTATATTTGCCACGTTGTTGTTGTTAGACGTATCCTCGGTAGTCATCTTATGGGTATTTATTATCTTCACCTTCTAGTGCGTAATGAATTTTTCTTCCTAGTATGGTATCTCTTTTATTTGTAGGAATATATATATTTCGGGGAATCTTAATATTATGGGATCAATATTAGTTATCGGATTTCCTAATAGTATAAACTAAATATATATCTATACTATTCTATTTTATAATGAAATCCAAAAATTTAGAAACTTATGACCTCGCTAACTTTGTGATGAATACGAGATGTATTCAATTCGTTTTTGTTGGTAATAATCGTTCACCAACTTTGATCTTTTCCCGCCTTATTCCTTTTGAATTTCTTTGCCTCGTTGCCTTGCTTCAATCTATTCGACTTCAAAGTAACCAAAAACTCTCGGATCTCTTTTGTTGTTGTCGTTGTTTTTTTTTCTTTGAATTCGACACAAGTAACAAAAATCTCTACCACACTACACGTTAATTCCTTTTTTTGTGCGTTATATTTTGATCTCGGTATCTTTGAGATCACGTAGTCTCCTACACGCAAAACTTATGTTACCACGCCTTGGTAACCACACCGAACCAGAAATAAACTTTGTTTCGCTTCTGAATTCGTTCCAACGAAACAAAATCAGTCCTTCGTTTTGTTTCTCTCCACGTTTTTGTTGTACTTGTGTTCTAACGACACAAAAACTCCACACACTTCTCCTTGAGTACTCCTCGTCCTACGTATACGTATTACTCTCTCAACAACGTCTCATGCGCTTCTTGAATTCGCGTCTTAATATGCTTTGTGTCTTTATTTCTTCCTTCCCTTCGTTGTTGCCAACAAAGTCCTCAACACCAATATCGTTTGATGTTGTACGCTTGCAACCTTCTTACGTAAACTAGATTGTGCACTATCTTGTTTGCGTGTTCCTTATTCAAAATCGTTGTTTGTTTCTTTGGAAGATAAAGAAAAACAAACTATGTTTCTCGCTCAAGAAAAAAACGTGTTGTCCTTCTTATTTTCCTGCGTCTCTTTGGCGTCTCGATATGGTTTTTTTGTTTTGATGTCGAAACAGATTTTGTTGTTTCGTTATGTTAAACCTTGCTCTTGATGCCAATTGTTGTCCCAATCTTGTTATAGATCGATATGTAAAGTTGAATAAGTAAATTGTATTAATTTTCTAACCATTGTATCGATACAAGTATATACATATTTATAGGTTATGAATCGGTATGTTTTGAACCGATGTAACCCTTCATCTTTGTCCAACCGAATTAACTACCATGTTAACTAACTATTCGGTTATAAGGTTTCTAACTAACAAGTTTGGTCCTTTAAGTTTTAACTAATATATACTAAGCAATGATAAAGATTATTCGGGTCACAAAAACTATCACTTGAAAATGTTTTACTAATATTGCCCTCAAGTATAATCTTGGCTGTAGTTTGGTAACTTTGCCCACCACATACTCGAGTCATGTTTTCTGCTCCGCCAAATGCATTGTGTTGTGATTGTTTCGCTGACCACATACAACATGGGTCTGCATCGAATCCTGGGGTGTTTACGTACGGAGGCTCGCAGCGAATAGAGCACGTAAAAACCTTTAAGGACAGGGAACTATATTCCCGTGCAGAGCTCCTTTAATGGTTTTTTGTCATGAGTGCAGGTTCTATATTCATTATTCAATGATGCGTTTTGGTATCTATTCGCTTATGCTTGTGGACATTTGCTGCAAGTGTACATGTATATGATCGATTACCAATCGAGTACTTCTTTATGTTGTTATTTCTACTTATATTGCTAGTATGTGAGTTTATTTCCTATTAGTCAATAACGTACAATGCTACTTGATTCTATATTCTGGTGTTGTGATCTTGTTGCACAAGTTGGTGTGACAATATGATATGAATATAAACAACAGGGTTTTGGTGATCACTCGCATATCTATAAAATATGCACAATGAAAATAAACACATAATGGCTATGTAGACCTCACCCTTAATAATAGATCTCCTAGTCAGAGATATATCCTAAACCTAAACACATCTAGGGGTGTTTATAGAGTTACTTACTTGATCATGCATTAACATAAGCTCCCACAATTGGTTTCAATTTTGGTTATTAATGGTTAATCAGGAGGCTTGATTTTACCATTTAGCAAAATCAATATCTCTTATTAGTCCATCTACGTTTTCTTCAAATGACCCATTTTCTATTTTGTGTTTTCTCTTATTAGTAGAAGATACAATGTGATATAAATATAACTTATACTCGTAATATTTAGATAAATATTTATAGTTTATTTATCGTAAATCTTAGCAGCAAAGAAATTATATTTCAAGGTGCCATATTGCCATGTAATAATGACTTTCTTCATTGGATGTAATCTGAGGGAATTCAGATTTATTTCGTTGGTTCAGTGGGTAACTAAACATCGTATGGAATTTAATCTGAATTCAACTTCCCTCCTTTTTTCCAATGAGACCAAAGATATAGTAACATAATTCATATTATAGTTACATTACTCCCTCCGTCCCATAACAATTCTCCACTTTGATTTTTTTGTTCAACTTTGACCATAAATATTTTTATTTGTGCTATATAATACCTGATGAAAATTATACGAATGAAAATACATTTGAAACCCAATTTATTCATATATTATTCATCAAGTGTTATATTACACAAATAAAAATATTTGTGATCAAAGTTGAATAAAAAAGACTCAAAAAGGTCAAAATGGATAATTATTATGGGACGGAGGTAGTATATTCTTTTCAATTCAGTAGACTTAAAAGCATCTTGTAACCGAGTACCTAATTATGTAACTGTATTGTAGGATCGATACATGTTGATTATATGTGGGATTCGGGAGGTCTTGGGTTATGGAATAACATGTTATCCATGGTAAGAGTTAGAGAGAGAGAGTAGAGAGAGTGGGAGGTTTCTTGAGAGAGAAACACACTTTGTGTGTGTGTATTAAAATGAAACAACCAACCCTTCCTTTGTGTGGGAAAGCGTATATATACACTTACAGTATGCGCCCCTAAAATAGGCTGTGGAGTGAGCTGACAGTGAGTAAAGACCCGACCCAACTCCACGATGTTACTAATCTAAACTATTACTATTATAACTACACGTATACTAATAAGCCTACGAGCTACATAAATGCTAAATAGATACTCAGGGTGGCCGAGTCTTTCATATGAATATTTATATTCCTAACAATCTCGCCCTAAGGGAGGTCACCCCAGAAATTATGATTTGAATTCTAGCATTCTATTACATGAGTTTAATCTCATAGCTTTGTACGGCAAGTAGTGATCTTTGAGCATAAGTTCCTTTGACTCGTGTGATCTTTAAGCTTTCATCGGGATCATTAACCACCGTTAATCCCCAAATCATCCTTTGTAGTATAGCCTCCATGTGATGTTGTGACCTTTGGACTGACATGCTCACACTTTTCTGGATCATGATATTTTGCATCAGAGTTGCGGAAGCATTGTTGTAGATCTTTCACCTATCATGATTTCTTTGACTGTGAGTGTGACGTGTGAGCATGTGGTTATGAATTGACATCTCATTGGCCATCAGCTGCAACCGTCGAGAGTTCCTGCAAACAACCGTTAGCAATAAACTAATGAAAGTGCCTTTATTCACTTTCGTTGAATAAGGTTGCAAGAACCACGGTTCCTCGTTGATCAGTATAAATACTGCCTGTGATTAGGTAGAATTCCGAAGAATCTCCTTGACAGGGTTTCGCAGCTGTACTAGCCGTTCTCAAACCGGAGCATCTCAAAGTAGACAATACGGAGTAAGTGAACCAGCGAATTTAGAATTCACTANCGAATCCGCCAGGCTGCTGAAAACTTTTGCTATAAATACCATGCCATTTGTTAGAATTTTCTTTATCACTTCTTATTACATCTTGCACATACTACTCATATCTTTCTTCTAACCCATTAACATCTTCATAGTTGTGAAGTTCTTTTGTAGCAAAGAAAGTTCACCAACTCATACAAACTTACAAGTATTCAACACAAAGTTGCAAGACTTGTTAGCTTAGCATTGTGTATACTTCTGGTAGTATTACACCTAATTTGTTTGTGTATATTAAGTTGTGATCGGTTAGTATTTTAGGCCTTAAAATACATAGTGTGAAGGGAGTTGCTGTACCCTTGTAAAAGAACTAACGGGAGTGGTTGTACCCTTGTAAAAGAACTCGACATCTAGCTTAGTGTCGGTAATCGTGTAAGCGACGTGTAAGGTTTCCCCCGCCGGTGAAAGGAGCTTGTTGACTAGTGAAAGAAACTCTCGAGTTGGATACTCGGGGCGTGGACGTAGGGCAAGGAAAAAGAGTCCTTGTAGCCAAACCACGATAAATACTCGTGTTGTGGTTTGATCGTTTCTTTCCTTATCTTTGCATATAACATATTGTCTTTAGTTTAGATCTTTGATTACACGAAAGTTTCAAAAGATAATCAACTTAAAAACCGGTAAACTATTCAACCCCCCTTCTAGTTTTCCACAGGATCATTAACCACCGTTAATCCCCAAATCATCCTTTGTAGTATAGCCTCCATGTGATGTTGTGACCTTTGGACTGACATGCTCACACTTTTCTGGATCATGATATTTTGCATCAGAGTTGCGGAAGCATTGTTGTAGATCTTTCACCTATCATGATTTCTTTGACTGTGAGTGTGAAGTGTGAGCATGTGGTTATGAATTGACATCTCATTGGCCATCAGCTGCAACCGTCGGGAGTTCCTGCAAACAAACGTTAGCAATAAACTAACGAAAGTGTCTTTGTTCACTTTCGTTGAATAAGGTTGCAAGAACCACGGTTCCCCGTTGATCAGTATAAATACTGCCTGTGATTAGGTAGAATTCCGAAGAATCTCCTTGACAGGGTTTCGCAGCTGTACTAGCCGTTCTCAAACCGGAGCGTCTCAAAGTAGACAATACGGAGTGAGTGAACCAGCGAATTTAGAATTCACTAGTTAATGAGAAATTGATTAGAAACACATTCGTGTATTACCAGATAAAGAGTTTTTGCAATACGACGAAAGTTTTATGAGCAATGTCAAGTTTCAATCATAAATACTATTGTTTTTAAATATTATGTGCAGTCAATGTGCTTGAAAACAATTGTTGAGCACATTGAAGGGTTTTTCCAAAAGTATCCGTCAATTCATTTCCTGGAACAAGTTTGATTCAAAAGTGAATCGCCCCATCGTTTCTTTCCAGTTGTCACAAGTTTGATCCATGAAGGATCTCACATGTCACCCACCAAGAGTCTGTTTGATGTTGGCTCTAGAGGGATTTCCATCCTCATTGTGAATACTTTCGTATCACTCGGATGTTCTGGCAATAACTCAAGGATAATGCGTAGGACTCTTAATGTATATTTTCTTATTTTTCACGGTGTATGAAACATCAAGCATATTATAAGTATGTCCTAATGAGATTTATTGATGATCTCTTGGCTCTAGACTCAATAGTTCATTTTGGTTGCCGGAGACTGGAGCGTTGTCTCCTGATTCAATATCAACATAGCTTGTAATGAGCGGTCGATAGATTATGCAGGGTTCCCCGTGAGAATGAGACAAATCCTTTTAAGAGAACTTGAGTGGTTAGGAAGTTTGGTGCAGTGCGTCACTAGGTCCATGACGGCTTGTCTTCAATACTGGTTTTACCTTAGTAACCACCAGTAGCATATGCATTGAACCCGGTTTCTGCACTAAGGTTGAATATACGGAGAGCTATTTCTTTTCACCCTTTCTCATTATATTTCTTTTTCATTCTTCAACCCCTTCAGTGCTTACCGAGACTTCATAACTAATACCTTGTTGGGTTTGTTCCAGTACTAGCTCTATCTCATTCAGCACTCTTCCCTTATTCTCACTTTACTCCTTTTTTAATCATACCTAAGGACTTCTACACTAACTAGTAGATTTTCCCTGGGTAGATCCCTCCGGCTCTGGCGGGATCGTGGGAACGAATACCTAACCTTACCATCCTTATAACTCCAATAAACTAAATGTAAGGTCGGTCATGTGGTACTGTTCTCTTCCCCTTAAAACCATTTAAAAATCAATCAAGGTACTTGTGATATTTGATATCAAAGCGTTTGTACCTCAATTTTTTTTGATCTTTCAGAAATGCTCCCCCTCAACATGTGCATTGGTATTCAAAATTGTTTAGCACATGGAGGGAGGAGTGCCTGGATGAGTCTTAAACAATTACATTATATCAGATTTAATATTTAAATCACATTCTCTCCCCCGATCAAAAATTTCAAACCTTTTGAGATTTTGGATCTCATTGATTTAAATAAGTTGGAAAATTTGGGAGAAAATGTGTCTGATTTATACAAGCCGAAAGTGGAACATATTAATGCTCCCCCTCAAATTATGAGGGACTCTGTTATTGTCAGTTATGATGAGTTATAAAAGATTTGGAGTTTAACGCGAAACTCATGAAAAATTCATACTCTGACACATAACAACAAATGTTTATTCACTAATTATAATGTACAAAGAAAAAACATTTGATGATCTAAAATAAAATTTGAAATCACTCTCCCCCTCAATCTATGACCCGTTTTCTATTTAAAATTTTAATGAAAAATTTAAACCTTTTGTCATAGATTGAGTGGCAAATTTTATGAAAAATCTAAGTCCGATTGATTTTCAAATATTGTTTTAAACTACCATTTTAAACACAAATAATTTTCAGAAGAATCATAGAAGGAAAATTATTTGGATACAAAGAAGACTTCTCTTCTTAAACTAGAAATAATGCACTGAAACGTACATTAAATCGAAGAAACACGGATATAAAGTAATCCGTGCTCGGGTGAACTTCACCCAGTGGGAGGAACAACCGTCTTTTTGGCGACGTGCTTTCCCCATTTTGAAAAGCGGGTTGCTATCTGAAGTAATAGCAAGCCATTTTGAAAGAATTTTTTAGAAACGACATGTTTTAGAAAACATTATTTTTAAAAGAATGAAAAACTCTCGCTGAAGCATATGTATGAAACCATGCCATTATTGAATGACATTTCTAGAAACGTAAATAATATTGATTGTACGAGAGACATGTCGCGAGAAGAATATTTTTGGAGTTTTAATATTTTGCAGATTTTTATGGTTTTTGTTGGTTTTACATTTTTCTATTTCCTTTTTGGTTTTAAAATATGTACAAAGTATATTATTTTATTTAAGAGGATGTTGACAAGAATACCAAAATAAGGATATCGTTTGGCACGTTGTAGAAGTCAGTAGTCAACATCTCTTAACCTTCCACTACCAAAGCTTTCGAGGCTCCTGAATAATCTTCTGAAATTGAGCCTTCTCACTGTGAAGCTTTGATAGATCAGAAATGTATCATCTCACGCTTGAATAGTTCTTCTCATCTTTCTTCCCGCTGAAGGTTGAAGTAATGCGTACCAAAGGTATCCAGAGACCACTTCCCCTATGTAGTTGAAATGATGCAATCAGTTTCATTATATGAAGCTCAAAAACCCGAAGTACACACACAATCAATTGTGTACCTCTTTTATCATCAGAAACTGTTTCTTACATCTCTTCCCCCACGTAGCTGGAATAATACACCAAAAGAACGAGTTAAAACACTGATCTTCTCTGCGGTTATGATATTTGTCTTCCCGGAATAACTTCAATTAAGTAGAAGTGTAAAGCTCATCACGTGTACTCGTTGTGTGTTACCATGTATGTCTCCTTCCCCCTTGCTGGTTTTGATACCTTAGAATCAGCAACAAATTTTACGCACATATACTTGAAATCTTGTGAGAAGAACAAAATAAGCTCAAATGTATCCTGTGAGAATCAACTTGCTGAAGAGCAATGTGAGTACATCTAATTAGGGATTAACACAGACTTTTTACTTTCCCCTAATTAGTGCTCTCCCCCAAACTGACAACCTTTCTGATGAATTCCTTGAATATAAAGAAGTCTTTTGATGTATAAATGCATATCGTCTTTAGTCTTCTAACACACAGCGAAAAATGTAGAGCAGACTGTAGACTCGACCTTCTTCAAGGTTGTTCATTTGGGAATAAAATATCAACATCTTCATCTCACCAAATGCATTCCAGTTACATTTCATAGACCAAATCAGCCCATAATGTACCCATGTACCCAACACAAGTCGAAACGATAACAACAAAGTAACAGGTTGAAGCACTGACCATCTCTGCAGATATCAACTCTGGAATAAATGATTAAGCTCGGTCACGTGAACCTGTTGTGCGTCCTTGATGTACACCTTTCTCTCCCCTGATGGTTACGATTAATCAGCCCGTGACGTACACATGAAATGATAATACCAAAGTAACAAGTTGTACCAATGATCATCTTTAATTTGTTTCATAAGATATTAAGCCCGATCACGTGAACTCATTGTGCCTCCTTGGTGTACACATTCCTCTCCCCTGATGGTTGCGATTAATCGGAATCATCATAATGATGTGTACATGAAGCATTAACTGGAAGCCCTTCATCACTAATAATATTAGCCCGTGAGAAGATGTCGATAAACCCTCACGAGTCCTAAACTGAAGTATTCATGAGTCATGAGATGATGACTAATTGAGTTTGCTCCCCCTCAATTAGGCCATCGTATGTAAAGAGCTTCTTCAATAACTTGTGAAGTTTCTGAATTGACTCCCCCTCAAATTGACCATCCCCTTTTATAGATTCAACACTTTAACGTCATGATCACGTTTGAGGGTCTTGATATTAACCATCTCCTTCTTTTATCTGAATCAATAAATCAACTAGATTACTAAATGATAACACCAAGTTCGAATCCTAGCAATGACTATAGAACTCAAACAGAGTAACAAACCACGGAATATTTCGGAGAGGTAGACACTAATTTCCCCGACACGAATAATTAAGCTCAATCCCTTCGTGATTTATAACCCCAGCATACACATTTCTCCTCCCACGAAAGAATAGAAAGAACACACGCCTATTCTCCCCCTCAAACGTGGCATGCTAATGACATTTTTTCCATAGTCGAAAGGAGAAGGACATACGCTTATTCTCCCCCTCAAAAATGGGATGCAATGACATTTTTGCCATAGTTGAGATTCCGTGATGGTTGAAATTTATCAGATGCAGCAAAAATATGTGTGTAGCACCAAAAACTACTGCGAAGAAGATAATGATTAAGACACTCTTGAAGCAGCCCCTCTCTTGTTTCCTCATCAATGGCTTAGCAAATGAAGAGTTCAATGAAGCTTGTAATATGCCTAAACCACTTGTTGAAATGTGTTAAACCTTAGAGGGAGTAAATATGTGCTTACAAGAGCCGAACGACCATTTTACAAATATCATCCAACATGTAGTTTATTCACCCTTTCCGTTCTCCCCCTTGATATGTGCTAAATTACACATACCTTTGACCTTAGTTTAAGTGTAGAATAGACCAAAAACTAACGCGAAAAGCCAAAGATATCGTGTTTTTGTGTTTATGACTGTGCAGGTGTGGATATTGCTAAAACATCACAAAATGCAACATAAAAGCCCGAAAAGAGCACGAGATGTGGAAAAGAGTCAAAGAAGCCGAGTCAAAGATGATATTTACTCAAGTAAAGCCCGTGACGAGTTTTCATTACTTAAAGGCTCGAGAATATGAAAGAAATACTTAATCGAAGAATAAAGAAGATTATCTTATATAAGCTTCCCAAATTCGAGCAAGTGATCACTTTTATATCATCGAAGACTTATTGAAGACTCGTCAACACAATTCCTCAAGATTACAAGGACTATAGATTACCTTTTTATAAGTCATTAGCTAGTGTAGCAAAAGTTTATGTGTTATTTTCATGAGATGTAGAAGATAAGGGGGCTAGTTGTAAAAAGAATCCACCATGGATCCTTTAAATACCACCCTTGTGCTTCATTAGTAGCTAGTCTTTAATTTTTATAAGTCTTAATTTTCCTTTACATTACTTGTCATTTTAAATATTTTGTCATTTTAATGTCATAATTTCTTTTCTTTGTCTTAAAGCTTTTAACTTGCTTATTTCTTGCTTATTTACATGTTCTTTTCATCTATTTCTAGCTTATCTCTTCTACCTTGATTCAAATAAGCTCACAAAGTTGCACCACCTTTGCATGAAATCCATTTCGTGCCTTATTATCAATGGGTGAGTTTATTTTGGTCTTGGTAGCTTGTGAAAGCTTTTGTTACATATTGTTTTAGTTTATTTACAAGTTTTTGAGTCATTATTTCTAGCTTTCTAATCTTTATTTTGAGTCTAAAATAGCTTTTTATTTACAAGCCCTAAAAATATGTTTTGCTTATTTTGATTTATTAGTTGTTCTATAGCTTATTTTGAGTATTGGTTTAGCTTATTATTGAGTCTAAATAAGTTTTTATAAAGTTTTCATAAAGTCTTTACGTAAAAAAATAGAATCCGTAGCTTTTTAGGGTTTAATAGTGAGTTTGGTAAGTTTTAGTAGTATAGCGAGTTTGGTCTCACAAGGGCTAGCGAGTTTGGTCTCAAAAGGGCTAGCGAGTTTAGTCATTCAAATATAGCGAGTTTGGTGTTTTGTCTAAGGCTAGCGAGTATGAGTTTACTGCCTAGCGAGTTTCATTTATTGAGTCTAGCGAGTATGTGGTTTCAAGGGCTAGCGAGTTTAGTCTTTCAAATATAGCGAGTTTGGTGTTTTGTCTAAGGCTAGCGAGTATGGTTTCCTCTTTTTACTTCATAGCGAGTTTGGTTTTATAGTTGGTAGCGAGTTTAGTCTTTTCGTGTCAGTTTCATATTTAGTTTAAGTCTTCGAGTCGTGTCTAGTTTTCTCCCCTTCTTTTCTTATTTCTTTTACAAGCCGAGCTAGGCTTTTGTTTTCTCCATCGTTCTTCGAGTGGAGTTTTGTTTGGGTCATTCCTAAACGAAACTCTGCCGAATTTTCTTTAATTTCTTTTTAACTTAGTCTATTTCCTTTTAACTTGTTTTATTTTCTTTTAAACATTTACTTCACTTTTCTTTTATCATTTAAATCTAAAACCACAAAAACATTTTACACTATTATTTATTTTCATTTCTTTTATTTACTTTATCTTTATTTCTTTTATTTCTTTCTTTTATTTCTTTTTACGTTTATGTTTTCTTTTCCCGTTCATTTTAATTCCTTTACTTACGTTTTACTTTTCATTAAGTTTTAAACAAAGTTTAGTAGCGTAAATAAACCCAAAACATATCTTTAAACCCATTCACATCACATAACTCACGGTTTTGAATGACTAAGATCAGTTCAACCCTCGTTGGGACTACGACCCGAGGTTCTTAAGCTTCACCGCTTGGTCTGCCTCGATCACCCCTCAAAACTTGCATATGCATGTTGCAATTTTTGATTGAATAAGTGAAACACAAAAGTATAATCCAACGAACGTTGATACACTTTATGACTGTACGAACATGGGAAAAGCATGAAGCTTGTTGATGAGAATGGTCATAAATAAGAAGATTTCTCTTCTTCCCAAGATAAAGCGTACTGAATCGTACACCTTTCTTTTCATTGATGAACGGGGCCTGAAGTGGTATCTACAGACGCCATTATGATGAAGAGCGAGGCCTGAACTAATGTGAACAGACGTCATAGTCGTTGAAGAACGAGGCTTGAACCGTTGTGTTCAAACGTCATATTTGAAGAACGAGGCTTAAACTAAAGTGTTTAAACGTCATTTTCGTTGAAGAACGAGGCTTCAAATGAATTGTTCAAACGTCATCTCTCTCCTTTTTGCTTCTCTCAACTAACTCGTTACCAACCCCATTATCATTATGCCGGCTCTTTGTCGTGACTACTGATGGAGAAAAACCCAATATGATGAACTTGAGACTGAAGTAAAATAACCCGAACTTGTGACTTAAGCTTGCACTAATGTGTGACTAAGAGCGGCGTAGAGAGTTCGTGCAACATCGAATCCCTAAGTACTCTATACTCTTCAACCAACCAACCATCAAGTATAAGATGTACATCACCTCTTGAATATCCACAACTTCATGTGACACTGAGCACTACAACGTAACACCTGAAAGTGATAGCTATTTTGTGGTAATAGAGAAGAAGAAACACAAAAAATAACTAGATATCCAAGTCTTCGTCATTGTAATTGTTGAAAGCTCGAACACGGATCTCGAAGAATCTTCATCCAACCACCCCGATATCTTCAGATACAAAGTACACGCACCCGAGAAATTTCACTTCAACCTCAAATAAATAATAATGAATTAACGCCGTAGTCACATCTTGAGGTTTAAATGCCCAAATCTAGCCCTTTTTGATGTTTTAAGTGAACTTTGATTATGGTTTTATCCCGATCATTGTCAAAAGCGCATAACCCGTAAAACTTTGTTATAACCCAAATACCATGAAGTATATCAGAAAAATCATCCAATACATGAAGTACACAATTTATTCCTTCTTCGAAGTTGAAACCGTAGCACCAGATTCAATTAAGATCCAGAAATGCACTTTTCTTTCTCCAGGATAGTTCCATCTTCATTGGTAGAAATTGTGTCATTGGAAGTGCCCATCGGAAAGGTCCTTCATCAATAGATTGAATGTTATCTGAAACAGTTGACATGAAATTGACTTGCACGGGATTTTACAAATCTATGATTTAAACAGAGAAATAGATTCTTTCGCGGGATTTTACAAAATCAAGAAGATACCTGATAACGTGGGATTGCGACCACGCAACAGGTTTTACCTCTCAAGGGATCTTGAGAAGCTTGCAATCCCACCAGGCAGTGTACCTGGTCGGTGTAGTATAGTGTATTGGTAAGTACGGGGGATTGATCGTTCTCTCACAGGGAATAGTGTTCGTTAGGTTAGAAAAACTACTCTAAAAGGTCTAAGGGTGAAGGAAGATTATTTTTGTATTTTTATATTTTATGGAAAGCAAGTAAAATCTCGNACCACGAAAATCTCTAAGTACTCAATATTATCCAGACAAAGTATGATACTTTCATCACCTCTTGAGATTATCCACATCATCTTCTGCGTGCGACACTGAGTACTATAATGTAACTCCTTTAAGTGATAGTTAACCAGGTCTTCAACCATCCACCCCGACAGCTGGTTACTAGATAAACCAAGTCTTCAACTTAAATCTTAAGCACGTGCAAGTTATCATTGAATGTCATGCATCCAACCATCCCCGACTTCAAGATAAAATAAGTACGCGCCTTTGTGAAAGTCAACTTCAATCTCAAATAAGTGATACCCGATCAACTCGGTAATCACTTGACATTCCAAGTCCAAATTCTCAGCCATCTTGACGTTTTAGTTAATCTTGATTATGGTTTACTTCCAATCTTGTCAAAAATGTAACCTCGTTAAAAATTTCCCTTCGTCATAACGAACCTCAAATATAACCATTTGCCAAAAGTAACCATTTATTAAAATATTTGACTAACAAAACAATTAGCCAAGAGCCCCATTGAAGACCAAATTACGTTTGTTAAAAATGTACACTGTAGCTCGGCCCCAACAAATCCAAACCAGGTTCTGTATGAGTTCTTGTACGCCCATCAACAAATCCAGCCCATCACTCTTTAACCAAAAAAACGGGATATTAATACACCATACCCTAATTTTGTGTCATTATCAAACCCTAATTATAATCTCACACATAAACTAATCCGCCTCCATCCTTCTTTCCTCTCATCAAACGAATCTCATCTAATCAGCTATCATAAATCCGAATCGAACACAAGCACACAACCTTATCCGTGACCTTTTTCTTCTTGTTCAAGACGAATCAAGAACGAGTTTATACGGCTTCAAGATCTAACTATAGGTCTCGGGTAGGTCTTAATTACGTTTGATTATGTTCTTGTGCGTCCTTGTGTTTTCATTAAACGTACGAGGGAGAGAAAGATACGAAGTCGTGTTGTTCTTTCTCAACATGTTCGAACAGTAAATCAAGAGGTGTATGCTTCATATCGATCTATGATGATTTCTCTTTCATTTTGTTTGACCCTAAAAGGTCATGATAAATATCTGATTACTACGAAAGACTTAACTGAGATCGTATCATGTAATTAATTTTATTAGTTTAAGTTCGGATCTAAGTTGTAATAATCATTTCGTGTTATGATCTTTGAAGATCTAAAGCGAATTACTAACACCGAAATGAGAAAAGCTTAGATCATATGCTATGTTAGTACCATCCGTTTTGTTTGATGGCCATGAACGAACGAAAGAAAGAAGAAAGTAACATAAACGTTACGTTTCTTTTCTTATTGATTCGGATAGAGATAAAGTTTAGCTTCACAAAGAGATCTATGATGAGTTCACGTTTCATGTGTTTAGATCTGTCGAAGGTCTTGAATTATTATAAGATAAACATGAAACTGAACTGAGATTTTATTGTAGTAAGGAGATGGGATAGCAATGATGTTGTGGTAGTCGCATCAAAGTAATTCCCACTGATACTCAACTCGCAGCCAAGAAATGCACTTCGAGACTCATCTCGCAGTGAAGAAAAAAATCAAAACATCAAGAAACACCACCCAATACACTATTCGAACCACAAGTCTCACAAATCTCACAGGTTTTGGTTCAAAAGACGAAAGAAAATGAGATACAAAACTGTTATATATAGGACATAAAGACCACAAATAATCAGTTGTAAATCACGACATAAAAGCATACACTTTTGACAACTTTTTAGCACTGCTACCACAGGTTTGATAAAAAATTTGCTCGGAAAAAACAATTATGGTAAAAAAAAAAACAGCCTAGACAAGGTTCGAACCACAATAAAAATCAACAATAACACAACCCTGGCTCTGGTACCAATTGTAGGATCGATAAATGTTGATTATATGTGGGATTCGGGAGGTCTTGGGTTATGGAATAACATGTTATCCATGGTAAGAGTTAGAGAGAGAGAGAGTAGACAGACTGGGAGGTTTCTTGAGAGAGAAACACACTTTGTGTGTGTGGATTGAAATTAAACAACCAACCCTTCCTTGTGTGGGAAAGGGTATATATACACTTACAGTTTACGCCCCTAAAATGGGCTGTGGGGTGAGTTGACAGTGGGTAAAGACTCGACCCAACTTCACGATGTTACTAAATCTAAACTATTACTATTATAACTATACGTATACTAATAAGCCTACGAGCTACATAAATGATAAATAGATACTCGGGGTGACCGAGTCTTTCATATGAATATTTATATTCCTAACATGTATGATATTAATGCCCATACACTATAAGAAAATACACAATGACAAAAGTGCACAGGGTTTTCTTTTCACAATCCCTATTGATGGATTGGGACAGAGGATGGACCATCGTCAATTCCGTTCGGTGTTGTGTTATAGGCTATATGTGCCTATGTTTTCTGAAGGTAGCCTTTTCCCGAGTTGCAATGTGCATCGTATGGACCAGTGGGGAGATCATGTGGTCCATTGTTCCAGTGAGGTGGGGATGAAGTTCAGGCATAACTTGGTGCGCAATATTCTTGTTCATATATGTTCCAAGGTTGGGATCATAGTGCGTAAAGAGGCTCCAATGGGTTTCCTTTCGGAGGATGGGAAGGAGCTACGACCTGCAGACCTGTTACTATTTAATTGGCTCCAAGGTAAAGATACATGTTTGGATGTGACCGGAATTTCTCCTTTTGCGGGCATTGGAGCGACTTCATGGGCTCCTGGGGTAGCCTTGCACAATGCTGTGGAGAGGAAAAAGAAAAAATATGCGTCCAAGTGTGAGGACAACTAGGACAAGTTCATACCATTTGCATTTTCTACGTTCGAGGAATTCGATACAGAGGCTTTGGACACACTTTTACGTATTAAATCTATTTCTGTTAGCCATTCAAATAATGCTAAGACTGTCGCTTTTATTTTTCAGAGAGTGAGTTTTTGTATTCAGAAGGAGTGGGAGCACAGCTTGTGTCTAGACTCCCATCCAACTTTGTGTAAATTTCTACATTGTTTATAATAAAGTGATCTTCAATTAAAAATAAATAAAAAAATAAAATAATAATAACAATAATAATAATAATAATAATAATAATAATAATAAGATCTAAACTATTATTGACACTTTTTAATTAAAAAGTGTCAGAAAAGCTAAAATTTTTGAGATTTTTTATAAAAAAATGGGTTACAAAAGGCAAAAAATATGTTTTCACACTTATTTGTGTTGTTGTAAATAAACTTTTATCTAATGGACTTCTACCTACATTTTTTTATGTGTGGGAGAAGCAAATAAATTTGTTTGGTGACATTTTTTTATTTTTGGCAACAATTTTTATCTTTTAATGACACTTTTTTTACTTTTAGTGATAAGCATTAGTCTATTAATCCAATTTTCTTTGTCAAAACTAATTCAGATTAACTTAAAAAAAAAAAAAAAAAAAAAAAAAAAAGAAAAATCTCTAGATTTATTTTTAACGTTTAAACTTAAATATGAAATAATGTTATCTATACTACTATATAATGCATTTAAGTTGTGGGCTCCATTAAAAATTAAGATAAGAAGCTTCAATTATGGAGTGACATGTGTCACTTTCAACTAAAAAATCACCTTTATTTTCAAATTGATATATCTTTTAATTTATTTATTTTTTTAATTATCTAGTTTCACCATATTTTTAATATTTTGTGCTCTTTAATTCAACATCCATTTTGACATATTTTTATAAGTTTTTAGTTTTTGCATTTTTAATGGGTTATTTTGATTCAATTTTACAACTTTAACTTTATTTGAATCAATACAAACTTGATTTGTCAAAATTATAACTATTGGGGAAGTGTTTGACGGGTAAAAAATTGTGAGGGTCTTTATGCGAGAATAATAATGTCACGGGAAAGTTACGAGAACCAAAACAAACACATACAACGAACACATATTGGAGTGTTGTGTAACGAATTCACTAAGAGAGTACGAAATTGTGAGAGAGTTGGATTAGCAATTTATTCATTATATTTCTATTATAACTATATTTTTTTTCGCAACAGCTGTGCGCGAGTATCCAACTATTATTGTTAATAGATTTTACAATTAAGGTCAAAACTTTCAAACACGAACTAATCCTAAATTTTGTTTTATGTACTTAGTTGTAAAATTCTCAGTTTATATAATTGTTAATAAAGTTATAAATTTAACTAATACACCATTTTACTTTTAAAAGAAAATAAAATAAAAATCTTATTATGATCGTTAAATTGATCATGATACTAAAAATTCCCTATGTCGGAGGTCATAAACTTCCAACTGAAGCACGGGTTAGTGAGATACCAAAATAAATACACGGAACTTAGATTTTGATTTTTTTAATTGAAACAATCTTTATAACATTTTTGTGAATTGAAATTATCGTTTATTCGAAACCCGTTTATTTGAAAATGATTATAACTTTTCTATAAAACAAAGATTTAGAACCATTTGAGTACCAAACTTTTTTTACATACTAAGTGACTAATTTTTACCCTCCATTTTTATTTGATCTAATGGATGAGATTAATCTTTACAATTTAAAAAACTCACTTTCATCATTTTTTTTTTTCAAATAGCAATATCTTTCAAACCGTTAATCATTAAGCGAAAAAAAATATACCGTTACGACGAGCATTTAATTATCTTTCAATAGATAAGCACTTTGATATATTTTCGACAAAATTTGTTTTTCGTTTTTTTCACGTTTTTTTTTTCGTGGCTAAAAAAATCACATGTGATATTACATATCACATGCGATTTTTTCGGCCACGAAAAAAAAACTTTAAAAAAATGATTTTTTTTTTTTTTTTTTTTTTTTTTTTTTTTTTTTTTTTTTTNCAGGTTGATCCAGGATGCTTCAAACCCGGCAGGTTACCCGGTTAAATTTGACCTATTTTTTCTACCCAACCCGTCGGGTTGACCCGATTTATATTGACCCATTTTTCGTCTGGAACGGTTTGACCGGTTAACCACCAGGGTCGAACTGGGTTTCAAAACATTACGTTTAATCCCCAAATCCTCAAACTTTTATTATTTTTTGTTTATAACTCATAAACTTTTTTTATCACCAAAATTATCAGCCGCTATAAAATCTCGTTGGTATGCATGGATACTCGTCTAACATAAACAAATAGATACACCAAATTTGACTTATGTCAAAACTGTGTGCATGCACATTACTTCAAAACTAAGGGATAGCTTGACTATAATTTTTGTCGCTAGTTGGCTGCAATCCTTCACAAAAAATACACAAACAATAAATCAGGGACCCACAGAAAAGAATTAAGACCCAAAAACAAATTAATGACCCCACATTTATAGCACAAAATTGTAGCCAATTGGTTACAAAAATTGTGGCTAATATATTCCCCAAAACTAATTATGTTATGATATATAACATTATATTACATAAAATTGTAGTTTCAATCTTTCACAAAAAATACACAAACAATAAATCAGGGACCCACAGAAAAGAATTAGGACAAAAAAAATCAATTACCCCACATTTATAGCACAAAATTGTAGCCAATTGGTTAAAAAATTGTAGCTAATATATTCCCCAAAAACTAATTATGTTATGATATATAACATTATATTACATGCTTGCGATTCCAGTTTATTACAATTAGCTTATAAGAGACTTCAATTCCTTTAAATTACAATATTACAATTCATTTATTTTACAAGTTTAATAACATATTACAATTGCATTAAATAAATTATGCTAACGAAACATGCCCATGAAGTACTATATATGAAGTGTTTTAGAGTTTTCAGACTTCAACCATTTAATTTCGTCGATAAGAAAGCATTTTACATAATGGTTTCCATTCTTTTTAATGTCGCTACCATTCTGTTCGTAAATATATCTTCTTGTCTATGTCTCGCCCTCGTTAGCAATACAACTTTTAAAGAAAGAAATTTTGAGCCTGCTTTAGCAACTTGGTACGGGGATGAAACTGGAGCTGGCAGCGGTAATGGAAAAAAATATTATAAAGCTACATGATGAATGTGATTAAACTCTGTAATATATATTGTTTTAACGTTTTATTAATGTCAGCACTGTATTTATGACCAGGAGGAGCTTGTGGATGGGAGGATGATGTGAAAAATCCTCCATTCTCTTCAATGATTTCGGCAGGAAATGCAAACATTTTTTTAAAAGGCAAAGGATGCGGACATTGTTTTCAGGCATGTAGACGCCATACAATAGTTTTTGAAAATTTGTTAGATTCATCGTTCAATTAAACATCTTAACAAATGCTAACTTATGCAGATTTTATGTACCCAAGAACCATATTGCTCAGGTAAACCAATTACTGTGACGATAAGTGATGAGTGTCCAGGCTTATGTAACACCGTACCATTTCATTTTGATTTAAGTGGGTTCGCTTTTGGTGCAATGGCATATCCTGGCCAAGATCACAATTTACGACAGCTTGGTCAAGTTGATGTGCAGTACCAAAGGTATGTCTATCAGTTAATCATGATTTTTCTTTTTGTTAAATTTTGTGGGAAAAAACATTTTTAGTAGCTTATAAAAGAACTATATATGTTAAATTTGTTTGTTGTGATAGGGTGCCATGTAGTTACGGAGGTACAAATATAGCATTCAAAGTTAGCGAAAAAGTCAATCCATCGTGGTTTTCGATGGCAATAGAGTACGCAGACGGGGATGGTGGTTTCAAACATGTGGAGATAGCCCAAGGCGGTACAAAAAATTTTGTTGCCATGGATAACATATGGGGTGCGGTTTGGAAAGTAGATGTTGATCCATCGTTCCAGCCTCCATTTTCTTTCAGACTCACCTCTGCAGATGGGAAAACCGTTGTAGCAAATAATGTGATTCCAGAAAATTTCTCACTTGGTCAGAAGTACTCTTCAAATGTAAATTTTGCTTAGTCGGCTGTAATGAATTATAGGGACGAGCTTAAAGGGTTTGGAGCAATATATGTACCGATTATCAATTATTAAAGATTGTACGAATACAATCAAATGTTATCTCAGTCCTTGAGGCAAGAAAACACGTATAACATAAAATCATAAATGCACGCATAACAATTACCTCGTATATAATATAGACAAAAATACACCATAATACACCATTGGTCCCTAAACTTTCCCAAAAACATCACAGGGCACCTTAAGTTTGGATTTTAGTCCCCATGCGTCCAAACTTTGGGATTTTGAGGCCGATTGCGTCCCTTGACCCATTTTCCGTTAGTCAACGCCTGTTATTTCCCCCCATGTGCCTTGCACATGAGAGCAAAATGGTCATTTCATCTACTTGGTTAATTATGTTGGTGGTACAACTTTAGGGACGAACGGTGTATTTAATCAAAAAATTATACCATCACTACCACCACCCTCTCTTTATCTCTTTTTCCTGCTTCTCTCTCTAACTTTCTGTTTCTCTATCTAAAATTAACACCATCACCATTTTTGAATCTCGTAAACCATTCCACTAAAAATATATATAAATGCTATAGACTATATGAAATCTAGTCTTTTTAGTCATATTTTCTTATTATGAGATGGTGAGAGTAACATTTTAGACAATATATTTTGGATATAGTAATTACGTTGCATGCAGTTCAAAGCAAATCTCATATGAACTATGCAATAATAAAAGCCTGCCAATAACTAAAAGGGTTTTGGCCTAAGGATATGTAAATGACTAACAAAAGTTTACGGTTCAGATTTGTATCGAACTATGTATATTGTATTGGATAGCATAATAAACTTTTGATTAAACGAAGAAGTATTTGATCACCAAAGTCTGTCTCCACTCGCACTCCGTATAATAAAAATGTTTGCCAAACCGGCTTACACTATTCTTTAACAATAAAAATTAAGTTATAAATTTGTATTTATTTATTATTTTTTAACAATGATTGTTTAATTTAAAAACTTGCATTACCTATGTTTCTTTTTTGCTTATATGCTACTTTCATGATTAGTGGCCCAAAGCAACACATAAAGTGACAAATCCATGTTTTTCATCATGCTTTATTTCATAGTTTATGTCGTTCTGTTTGTGTATATCAAAACATACGATATACTAGTATACTACATAGAAGATATTGAGTGCTACTAATTTAGGACGACCGATTATTAG
The DNA here is from genome assembly GCA_014162995.1 of Artemisia annua. Taxonomy (NCBI): domain Eukaryota; kingdom Viridiplantae; phylum Streptophyta; class Magnoliopsida; order Asterales; family Asteraceae; genus Artemisia; species Artemisia annua. Next base: position 26,578 of record LBNU01007696.1, read on the forward strand.
AAGGTGATTATTCTTTTTAAACTATCATACATAGTTCTCTTTCATACATTAATAGTACTATAGTAGGAAAATGGTAGGAAATTAAAGGGTGACATAATTGGTCAACATATTTGCTCAAATGACATACTTATCAAGTTATCAAAGACATTGTGTACCACAATGTTCAAAGTCTTCTTGATAATTTTTCCAACCCGAGTAACTCAACTGATGTGGATATCAGCAGGAGAGAAAAGAAAACACACAATTCCCTTTGCAATCTTAGATTTCATATAGTCTATAGCATTTATATATATTTTTAGTGGAATGGTTTACGAGATTTAAAAATGGTGATGGTGTTGATTTTAGAGAGAGAAGCAGAAAGTTAGAGAGAGAAGCAGGAAAAAGAGATAAAGAGAGGGTGGTGGTAATGATGGTATAACTTTTTGATTAAATACACCGTTCGTCCCTAAGGTTGTACCNCAAATCCATGTTTTTCATCATGCTTTATTTCATAGTTTATGTCGTTCTGTTTGTGTATATCAAAACATACGATATACTAGTATACTACATAGAGAATATTGAGTGCTACTAATTTAGGACGACCGATTATTAGAAGGTGATTATTCTTTTTTAAACTATCATACATAGTTCTCTTTCATACATTAATAGTACTATAGTAGGAAAATGGTAGGAAATTAAAGGGTGACATAATTGGTCAACATATTTGCTCAAATGACATACTTATCAAGTTATCAAAGACATTGTGTACCACAATGTTCAAAGTCTTCTTGATAATTTTTCCAACCCGAATAACTCAACTGATGTGGATATCAGCAGGAGAGAAAAGAAAACACACAATTCCCTTTGCAATCTTAGATTTCATATGGCAAATTATTAAAAAAAAGTATTATACTTGCCACTGTTTCATCTTCTGGGTAGCGAACTATTTTTTTTCATTTTAAGGGTAATTTTCTTTCAAATTCATCATCTTTACGGTAATATGTGACATTTTTGCCCTTCGAGAAAAAAAAATTTGTATTAGCTACGAGGGGCAAAAATGTCCAAAAAATTCGCAAAATACCCTGAAGATGATGAATTTGAAAGAAAATTACCCTCAAAATGAAAAAAAAATAGTTTGCTACCCAGAAGATGAAACAGTGGCAAGTATAATACTTTTTTTAATAATTTAGTCTATAGCATTTATATATATTTTTAGTGGAATGGTTTACGAGATTTAAAAATGGTGATGGTGTTAATTTTAAAGAGAGAAGCAGAAAGTTAGAGAGAGAAGCAGAAAGTTAGAGAGAGAAGCAGGAAAAAGAGATAAAGAGAGGGTGGTGGTAATGATGGTATAACTTTTTGATTAAATACACCGTTCGTCCCTAAGGTTGTACCACCAACATAATTAATCAAATCGATGAAATGACCATTTTGCCCTCATGTGCAAGGCACATGGGGGGAAATAACAGGCGTTGACTAACGAAAAATGGGTCAAGGGACGCAATCGGCCTCAAAATCCCAAAGTTTGGACGTATGGCGACTAAAATCCAAACTTAGGGTGCCATGTGATGTTTTTGGGAAAGTTTAGGGACCAACGGTGTATTTTTGTCTATAATATATAATAAATGTAAGTATTAATGATTTTTTGACATATAAATAAAAACTATATAATATAATGTAACATAATATATTGAATGCGATAAATGCACCATGTATATTTAAAAGTTAAGTTTCATATAATAAATGTAAGTGATAGCGTATCAATATTGACATTTAGACCTGTGTTTGCACCGGTCTAAATATGAAAAAGAGATATAGATCGGTTTCTGTTATTTGCACCGGTCTAAATAACAGTTTCGAGGGAAAATTTGACATTGAGACCTGTGTTTTTCTTAGAGGGTCTATATAAGGGGGTATAAAAGACATTTTTTGTAGTAGTGAATATTAGTGGCCTAAGTCCACCAACTACATGCTCGAATCAAGCTCATATACTCAAGGTTCGCGAGTCAGCCATGACGAGAACCATGTAAACCCAGGTCGAGCTAGACTTGGTAACATCTCTCAAGCCGCATAGTATATGCGCATAAGACAATTGTCCCCAACTGCGCTAAAGGTTAAGATGTACGATCTGACATAGCACAGTGTGAGACACACGACTAACATTATAGGAAGCAGAGCACTCCCCTGTACAAGCCAAAGAAGAGAGCCCACCTGTTCTCCTTGTCTGCTCTCTAGATGATCAACACATGGCTCCCTTGCAGCCGTTGGTCATCTCTCAAGGGTTTATTTCTAAACCCTATTTGTCTCTCTATAACTAGAAGGCATCACACACAACTTCAACAAGTTTCACACACTCGGGAAAATAAAGCTTCACACCAGTCTAGTATGGTCTTTGTTTAAGTATTACCCGAGTTTATTGATCTTCATCATTCTCTTCGGGTCCTTACCGTTCTATAAGGGAAACCAAACAACAAAACCATTCCCATCCCATCTCATCTCTTAAACTGATTTACATACCATATGTAAAGATGGCTCAATCCGTGGGGACATTATACGAAATAGCCACAAATGTTTCTCAAAAAATTTCACCTATTTTCACTCATTTTCACTCAAAAATCTCAGTTTTTTTTTTCTTTTTTCTTTTTTTACACAAGCTTCTTAACCAACCATGTCATGTGAATAACCTCCTCAAATTTCGGATATAACCAACGACCACCTCGGACCCATCCAGGACAACATCACTCACTTGGAAGAAGGTCGACAAACACTCGAAAACGAGGAACACCAGTCAGCTAGAAGCCTCACAAGAAAACCACATGCGGAAGTGCATGCAACAAAAGATCATGTTAGCTTGCATACAACACTCTTCCAAAAAGGACCCACACGGTCATTATGCAAATAGGAAGCAATTAGTAACAATTCTTCATAAACTGATATAAATGAAGTAATAAACATAGGATAATGATAACTAAAAAGTTATATAATTTGATGTTATCAGGTAACTTTGTATAATCGATGTATCTAGTAGTTAGGAGACATGTTTTAGGATTTCACCCAAATGGCCTATTTGTTTATATGTTTTTGTATATTAATTAACTACACTGGTATGACAAATGGTAATTTTCATAAATTAATTTAATAATAAATTTCTATTCGTTATATTTAATTTGAGTATTATATGCATTTTTGAATGTTTCTGCATGTTTCTGAACATTTTCGGGAGCTGTCCTGCACACTGTAGCTTACAGTCACCACTGAAAAAGTTTATTTTTGTCAGTAAACATAAATTAATCCATTTCGGATAGTTACTGACAAGTTTCGTAATTTACTAAGAGCTTTCTCACATTTTCTGAAAAACAACGCTGCACACGAACCGACACCACAGTACCTATGGTAAAAGTCAAGTAAATAAATTTTTGAGTCAGTAATGACATTTTATTACATTTCTGACAAAAACGTGGCTAAAAACTTTATTTTACGTGTACGTGTCCAAAAAGGTCAAACCGGGACGTTTCGATTACATTTAAACCGACACACGATACACCCACGAGGATAAAAATCTTGTTTGATCCCCTCCATTGGATACTCAAAACCGGCCACCTAACTTTCCCCGCTAAGGAACACATGCAAATTACCCTATTAACCACAAAACACCCTTTTACCCAAAGTATTTTACTTTAACTAGTAATATTTACTTATATTATGGTTAAACACTTGTTTAGATCCCATTTCTCATCATCTCATCTTCTTAAACTCTCTCTAGCCGAAAGTTTTGCAAAGATTCAAGAACCATAAAATTCTTTGAAGTTCAAGTTAATTGGGTATTAAATTCAAGAGTTTTGGGTAAATTGGAACATGATTTGGGTTAATTTGAAGCATTTTGGGTCTTCCTTAGTCTTGCCTAGCCACGTACAAACACACCCTTTGTAAGCTATCATCAAAAGTTTTCTAGTCTTGTTTAAATCATGTTCTTATGATGCTAAATGTATATATTTTGTTAAGATGAAAAATATATATGGATTGTGTTGCATGCATGTAAATCGACTCACATTAAATGTATATGGTCATTTTTGTATTTCTTGCTTGTGTGGTAAATCTTGTTGCTTGTGGTACAATTTTGATGATACAAATGTGATTTATGCTAATTACGCGAGTTTAAGACGAAACATACACTTTTGAGTGTATATACATAAATCGACAACAATAATAATTATGAAATTATTGGGGTTTTGAAAAATATAAAATTTTTCCTCAAGTGGTGAAATGGTGAAAATTTTACTTGAAAGGTTATAATAGAGCATATGTCGAATTAACCGTTACTAATTATAAGCAATTAGTGAGAAAACAATTTATGGTGAAATAAAACATTTTTGGCCAAAAATAATTAATTTGGGTCGAATAGGATGAGATTTGATCAAAAATTGACTTTTGAGATTAAGGACTTACTTATAAGTGTTAATTACGTTTAATTTTAGTTCGTTACGTAATTATAAACACTAAATTAATGTTTGGGCCAAGTAGAGATTTTGAGCCCAATATGGTGCTCGGTGGCAGTTGGGCCGAGCCCAACAAACAATTTTTCAACTTTGACGTTTTGACCAAAAATTGTTATCAGACGTATAAAAATTAATTTTGACATATAACGATATATATAACGTAACTTAACTCGGGCTTATGGTTTTGGGCCAATTTTTGGACTAATGGGCCCAATGATGGAATTTCGGCCCACTGAGAATTTCGGGTGACGCAAATGAGTTTTTATATATATTTGAAATTGCGATGACTATTTTTGTATCGTAGAGCGAAATATATTGATAACTATATTAATAGTGAATAATATATATTAAGTACTAATTTTTGCAACTAAAGTTAACGAATGGTTTAGTTGAGAAATTTGCAACATTTGAGAAGAATGAAAACGTTAAATAAACGAACTGGTCATGCCCAAATTTTCTAAAAACCATAACACTTAGAGTATTTGCACTTACACTTATATAATTTTTCCGAATCCAAAGTATTTATTTCAAATACTTATAATTAAAATTATATTATAAATAATATTTATAATATAATATTCTTCCACTAACACTATTATTATATTATTTTCTCAACACATGTTTAATTAAGTTTAATTAATTAAATACATAATTATAAACTTTACCTAATATATATATATATATAT
>LBNU01007699.1:8666-29444 GCA_014162995.1 Artemisia annua
TGGTTAGAAACACATGATATAACAGTTTTAGGAATCCAAGCAAAATTATGCATCTTAGTTAACCAACGCTGCCACTTCCAACTAGATCGCGCTTTCTTCTTAGTGAATTCGCTAAGTGAAGGCAAGTTCTTAGGATTGTTGGGCTTAACTACAGGGGTAGCAACTACATCCTCAGAAACTACAGGGGGTGTTAATCCTAGCTTAGATTTTGAAGCAGTAGTGGGCCTAGATTTTTTGCCTTTTGTAAGTTTCTTAAGACGTGTTAAAAGTGAAGTAGCAACACACTTAGAGTGATCACCAGATAGCATAGATTTACGACAAAACACACAAGATGCATTAAACGATAAAGAAGTACGAGATACATCATTCGTTATAGACAGATTCGGATTACAAGTTGCCAAATCACAATCTAAATCTATAGTAACATGATCATTATTCAAATTCCTAGGGTGAGCTTCTACTTCCATAGCTTTTAAGTTCTCTCTCTTACATCGCAAATTCCTATTCTTCTTTTTCTCTTTTTGGTTCTTGGATCTGCTAACGCTAGGAGGGATAACTAGTCCTGGAGATGTGGAAGAACCCATGTTAGAATCATGAATAGCTGTATCCTTACGAGTGTTATCTGTCCTATGTTTTCCTGGTGCCACAATCTTAGTATTTGCAGACTTTTCCTTTTCAAAATTTCTAATTTTCTCTTTCAAGTCAATAATGATGTGCGTTTTGTCTTGAATGGTGCTGTCAAGCTTTCGGTTTAAGTAGAAATATTCATCTCGACTCTTTTGCCAAAAATCTGTTACTTCTTGCAATTCAGCAATCTCTTTTTCATATTTAGAAATCTGACTTTTAAGTTCCTCATTTTCATTTGAAAAAGATGTCGAAGTTTTAAGATTTTGCAATTCAAGTTCAAAAACAAGACTTTGGTTTTGACACCATTCTAGTTTTTTGTTGAGTTGAAAGATTTCATCTGAAAGTTTTTTCTGCACATCATCATTTTGTTGTCGGAGACTCATGTTCTCATTTTTTAATGTCTCAACAGTTTTATTCAACAACCCAATATCATCACAGTGTTCAGAAACAAGCATATCAGTACCACATTCATAAAGAGAATTCATTACCACAGATATAATATCATCATTGAGGACACGTTCCATGAGACGATCATTTTCATTTTGCAAAAACTGATTTTGACGTTTGAGTTTAAAAACTGACCGTTCTGTTTCGTGACAAACATTGAGAATGTTTTTGACTTCCTTTTTTAATTCTTGTTCCCAATACCAGGTGTGTGAATACAAACGTTTAAGCGGTGGAGTAAATTGAGTTTCAAACATTTCACGCCTTTCTTTAGCAACGGGTGACATGAAATTTGCAACCGTGACTTCAGAATTGCGTTCAATGGCAGTGTCTATCAACTTAATTTCATTAATGACAGATCTAAAGTATTGAAATAAAGGAGCCTCATTGATCATGCTTAGTTTATTATGTAAATCTTTAGCGTTTTGAATGATAAGATCTAAGCTTGTTTCCTGAGCATCTTTTGTTTCAAAAATCTTAAGTTGTAGTTTACTATGCTCAAGTTCTCTTGATAAAAGTTTAACCTTAGCTTTTAATCTTGCATTCAACCCCTGGCATTGGATATTCTGATTTTGACTAATCAAAAGAAGTTGTCTGAGTTCTGTTTCTGAATCGTTCAAAGGTTCATGTGGTTCAAGTTGACCATCGTTATCATTAGTCAGTGTGATAGCAGGATGATCAAATGTAACAACTGGATTCATTTGATCATAGTCATCAAATATAACCACTGTGGACATTTGATCATTCTCATGAGTAGATAACGGTGAATCAGATTGAACAACTTGGACCTCATTCGTTTCGGAGACAGAAGGAGAGACAATGTCGTGAATGAGACATGAATTATCACATACCTGAGACTGACCGTCAGTGTCATACACTGGGCCTGAGTCTGTTACCTGAACTTCTTCTGTGTCAGCCATCAACATCATATCAGCAGTAGTATCCATAACATTCATCTGATCTTTTTGCTGTTGATTTCGTGCAATTGCTTCATCTTTGAGTGCTGAGAGGTACTTCTGAAGATAGTAGGCACTGCTGTGAGGAGTAGGTTGTGATGCTTCAGATGGTGCACTGGTAAGTGCAGTGGATGACACACCAAGTTGCTCAAACTGTTGCATAATCGTTTGATGAGTATGAGGATCTTCTGAAGTATGCTCACTAGAGTTGTCTAAGACAAAGCCTTCATTAGTGTAGGTGAACCCATGAATGATGATTGGTGCAGGAAGAATAGTCTTAGGAAACTTTCTCTGTAAGCAAGATCGAATGAGTCTATCAGTAATGACAGTAGGGTCCTCATCACTGTGCATGATAGCAAGGTGGTTCCACAGCTCTTGAGCACTTGCATCAACTTCCAGCTTAGTGTACATGGCATTAGGAAGAGCGGTAGTGATAAACCATGCAGCTTCATGATCAGCATTGTATTGATCTAGTTCAGTGCCAGACAGAACATCACGAGTTTGAAGTGTGATATTTCCTTCAGTGTCGGCAATGAATTTCATCTGATATGGTCCATCCTTGATTGATTTTAGCAGTAGATCAGGATGTGGACGTGTTTGAAGCCATTGCAGAAATCTGTCTTTCCAAACATGGTATGGTTCTGATAGCAAAAATGGAGGAGTATATGCAGTTCCACACAGTAGATGATGACGAGCATTGATGTATAGAGGGTGTTGAAATGGAGCTTCAGAGTATGGTACTTAAGACATGATTGAAAACTTGTGGTTTATGGATCTTGTAGAAGGTATAGTACTTAAGGCTAATCTTCGAAAACAAGTCCCAATGTGATTTCGATACTTGGTTATTGGATGATTTCGATAAACTGTTAAAGTCCAGGTAATCTCGATAAACTGAAGTTCTCGATAAAACAAGTAGGATCTCGATAACTCACGTTGTTCTCGATAAAAGGAAATTATCGAGAAATGTTGGAGACAATTATCGAGATCTTTGGTTCTATGAAGACAAAGTATGTTTTCGATGTTCCTGAAAGTAATTTCGATAGAGTCACAAGATTTCGAAAACAAACAATTGATTTCGATAACTGGTGAAGTTCTCGATAACCTCAGGTTCTCGATAACAAGTATCCAAAGTTTCGAGATTATACAATAACGAAACTATCCAATAAGTCGAAGTGTTTTCTTTCTTATACAAGAGAGAAAAGCACTGAGTAAGCAACAAAAACACTTAAGTAGTAATATCGAAGGTTCTCGATAAAAGAGGGTTTAAGGTTCTCGATAAATTGGGGTTTCAAGTTCTCGATAAAGTGCCAAAAATACGTTTTTTCTTTTGTGAAAAAGCAATCCTAAAACGAGTTTTTAACCCAAGATTCTTGTACAACTAGCATTAAAATGATGAAATCTTAATGAAAGTTGCAAACTTGAACTTTTTAACAAAAATTTCAAAAATCTCGATAAAAAGTACAAGTTTATACGAATCAAAAACAACTCAAAAATTTTGAAACTTTGTTGTTTGTTTTGGTTTTTAACACAAGTTTGGAAACAAATATGTGATAAAAACACAAAAGAAGCAAGAAAGTTGCAATTTTTTTGAATCTAATGAGATAAAAAACTTGTTTTTGGGGCGTATAACACAAAAGAAATAAACTACACCTTCTTCTAGCGATTGATACCACTTGTTAGGTCACCATATTAGTAAACACAAGTAATCTTATAAGAGAAATGAGATGAGAATTAGACTTGGTTGATTAATAACAATATGAAAGATGAAAGAACAAGAGTTTTCTTAATATATGAAATTAACCAACATTTGTAAAGTGATACATAGTGTCCTATTTATAGGAGATGGATAGGGCAACACTCCCTTCCTTCCTATCTTACTAGTTCGTGGGCTTTAAGGCCCATTGGACACCTTATTAGACTAAACATTAACCATACGAGTAACTAACATAATTAAGATAAAAGTGATAATTCTAGCAACCTATTACATTGACTGAAATGACCGAGACTTGACTGAATAGTTGAAAACTATGATCCTAACAACGTTATTTCTAACCCGTAAACTATTATGATTTGGAAATGTATTTATCGTTTTTTTTATGTCTTATGGTCTTAATTATCTTAATACATATGTCAAATTACAAAACCAAACTTATAATTCAATGCATCAAGTTGGATAGTTCACTGTAGTCCCGCGAAAATGAGCATAAGTTGAGTTCTACAACTCCGACTGAGGTGAGGTTTATGGCTACATTTAATTTTATGTGTTAGCTACATTTCATAAAACTGGGCTGAGTTCCAGAAATGAACAAAACCATGAGCTTTTTCCAATTTAAATCTGTTAGGCAGTTTTCGACACCTTTCACCATTTTGGCTCTAATTTACTCATCGGGATGAGATACGGCATGAACCACCCGGAGAAACGACCACAAGACATAGCTCTACAATCCTATCTTATTCCCTAAAGCTCAAGGTTCACTGAGTTGTGTAGCCAATTCGTTTTTGGGACGAAAAGACATAAATACCCTGCTTGTCATGATCGACGTAGCAGAGATACCAAGGGAAATAATTTTAGTTAAGTATAACGTACGGGGCTCTTAGGACCAAACGGGCACCAAAAGGGCCACCTTGGGGACCATCCCAAAGGATCCCGCTATCTGAGGATCAAACAGGTAAATGGAGTGAAATTCAGGGACCAATAGTGTAATTTACCCTTAACTTTAAGCATAAAATGACTCATAGTTTATTTGTCGTATAGCTTACAATTATTTTTCAGTTGGTCCCTCACTCATTTGTCCAATGGCTTTTCAAAAGATGAGGAAAATGGACAAGTGTTTAATTATCTGATCTTTCACCTACCATCTGATTGGATTAAGTACTCGCACATGCAATGGAGGATTTACATCTCCAATAAATATAGTAATAAATACGTTATTTGATTTTTATTTTTATTTATTTTTTCTTTCTTTCTTTCTGAATACTGAAAAGTAAGCATTTGATCTAACTGAAAAATTTAGAATCCAATTTCAAGATAAGTTGTCTACTACTTTTAACCTCAAAATATTTATATCGAGTAAGACATTTAAATGAGCAACCAAACTTTTTTTTTATAATACTCCGTAACACATACTCGTTATAGAAAGTATGTCCTTTAAGACTATGAGTTATATATACATGGCCATTTTCGACATCGGTTGTAGAAAATTGCCAAATGTCCAAATTTGGTCTTAGATTGTGACAGAGCTTGCGATATTAGTGATCTTGCCTTACCAACAAGGGCATCGTGTAATCTCTTTTGACAGAATAAATAATATAGTCAATAAACAAGAGATCATGAGAAAACAAACTTGATTTGATTGTGAGCATGGGAAATAATTTATTTTTTTAAACATGGACTACACTTAAGCTTCTGTTATTTCAAATAAAAACTTCATAAAGCAAAACTTTATACTTTTGAAAGAAGAAAAAGAACGTTTACATGGAACACCATTTAGTTTTAAATCCAAAAGAATGACAAAGATAGCGAGATAAACCTTTCCTTTGTGAAGAAAGTAAAAAAATAAAAAATCCATGTTGATGTTTATAAAAATACTCGAACCCTACTACCCAATAGTGTCTTGTGTATATACCGAACTTTAGAAACCAAATCACCTTTAATAACTTGGATTCATAAACGTAAAATACGTGTCAAATTCAAATCCCGAAACCCGACTTGGAAAACTCAACCCGAAAACCAAATTTATTATTAACTCTTCAGAAAATTGTGCATACCCTGTTTCGAAATTATGGATCCGCCAATGTCGACATAGTCACATAACAATCCTCAAATCTTTTGGCCCTTGTGAGTCTTCTATAGTTCGAGGACACGTATCTTCAATACATTTGCCATGCCTTTCTTTTAGTTGTCCTTCTTCACACATTGTATAGATGAAATCATTATATGTCGGTATGTGAGGATCATATTTTCTTTGGACCAAAAATCAACATTTGTTTGAACTTAAGCTCATGTATAAAAAAGGAAAGGAAATTCAAGAGAAGAAGTATCACGTTTTTGAAGGTCTCAACTCATACTTTGAAACTCAAGGTTTCGAGCGTGGTCTTATACTCTATGAAATGGAATATGCTGGTTCCCACAAGAAGTATATGCTTAGCATATAGATTTCAATAGATAGATAGTGATTAAACATACAAAACAACATATTTTTTTCCGGCATGGTTTGTAACATATCAAAAACATCTTTGTGTCATCAAATCTATTTGAGAGCGTACCGATTTCTCATGAGACATACATTTTTGCACAATTTGAGTGTTTTAAAAATTTTTTATTATTATTACTACTATTATTGTTATTTTTTAGAACTGCAAATTTTATGACATACGCCACCTATCTCACAAATTCTATTTCACATGTCTCCAGTGAGACTTGAACCATGACCTCGTCCTCGACAAATGCTCAACACCATTAGAACAAAATAATAACGCAAAATTTATCCAAAATTAGTGAGGCACAAAACAAACGGGTAGTATTCGGTTTGTTTAGAAAAGGTACATTAACTACAAGTTAACTAAACTAAATGCTAACGACAAGTAATCTTTTATAATACTCGTAACTGCCTATAAGATATGGAGTAACAAACAACAATCATTTTTCAAATAAATAAATAAGTAAAGAATCTTCCACTTGGTTTATGATTGATTGTGCAATGGGGCCAAATGGGCCTTTCCACTAAATTATTTGGCGTGCCTATACTGGGTCGGTCTTAATCGAAACCGTGAAGATATAACATATTTTTTTTATGTCAAAAAAAGTAAAAGCAATAGAGATAGCAACTTGTGTCCTATAGTCATTCTTAGCCTAAGTGGAGGGGTTGCTATCTTAAATATTGCTACTCCATTATATTTATATGGTTGATANTTTGAGTTACAACAAGGAAAAAGAAGGGTTTTTGTGTGTCGAAAAGACATTATGGCGACCAACCGAGGTAGAAACTCTAGCATACACCTACTAACAGAAGTTCTGTTTTGGAGATTACCACTGTGTTAAACTCTTCCAACTTGACCAAGTATAGTTGGGGTTTTTTTTTTTTTTTTTTTTATTATTATTATTTTTTTTTTTGCTAAAGATGTTAATTATCAAACGCGAACTGATACGCCTTGTTTCGGAAACAATATCGATACTCACTTGGTGGCTCGATAGAGAGTAGGGGTCTTAATCAGGTTGGGTTCGGGTCAATTCAGGTCGGGTCAGGTCAAGCCGGACCGAGCCTGAAAGTGTTGTACCAGTACCCGACTCTATTTGAACTCGCGTTAGTTGAGTCGGGTCTATTCAGATTTGGGTCAATTTGAATATGAGTAAAATTGTTATAAAATTGCCTATTTGTTCTATTTTAGATATATAATTTATAAAATATATATTAGGGAAAAAAAAAAACCCCTCATTCGGGTCAAACGGTTCAACCAAAATCCGAGTTAGCCAAAAATATTTAACCCTATACCTGACCCTATTTAGAATTTGGGTTAGTTGGTTGAATCGAATAAGACTATTGACCCAAGTAACCTGACCCGGATAGTTTTAGTTGGGTTTGAGTTCGGGTCAGGTCCAGGTCTAGTCGGTCTTTTTAACACCCTAATAGAGTGTGTGTGTCTGCGAGTATCCAAACAGTGACAAATTAGAAATATAGTAACATTAAAAAAAAATGATGTCTTAACAAGTGACAGAACTAAGGGCTCGTATAGTATCACGGGACACTGATGAAAATTTTCTCCACACGGTCCTAAAAACTTATGCCTACTATTTTTGTTAAAAAAAAAATTGTGCACCCGATCTCTTTTAGTCCTGATTTCGTCGTACAGCCTTAGCTATCGATTGTTAAAATTTTAGGAAATAAACAAGCCAAGTAAAAACACATATTGTGTTGATACAACTTTTATCACTATAACTAAATGTATAAAATCACAAACACCCACAACATTATTGGTATATCCAGTCTATCTTGGTTTTTTTTATAAAAACTTATTATTATTATTATTATTATTATTATTATTATTATTATTGGTGTCCTTTTGGGTCATTGTCGACTAAATGGAGGGGTCCACCATGACCTCATGAAATGGGCTTGGAATATTTCGGTAGGGTATGCTAGGATATAATTTTTTATGGCCAAATTCCCTATTCACCCTTGCGGTACAATTGGTTGTACCCCATTCATCCAAAAGAAACTTTTCCCTATTCACCCCGGGGCAACCCTCTACCAAATATTTTTGGGCGACTGGGACCACATTCTTGAGCGACTTTGTCTTTTAATGAAAAACTATACTTTCTTTTGCATAGTAACTTACGAGTATACCCTTTTAACCACCGAGCCTAAAATCAGTCCAAACCAACATCAACAAATCCTTATACTAGACACATATCAATACCCACAAAAAATTTCTTCATCAATCAATCTTTTTGAAGATTACACTTCATTTTATATATGAAACAAATAAGAAAAGAAATATAACAAGATTGTTAGTACTTTCTTTCTTCGGTTCATCTAGACAGCAACATATATCAACCTACCCGAGACCATCGTTCAGATATTGTAGCCTTCACAAAAGTTTTCTTGATCCGGATTGAGCAACGAATGAAGATATAGGTTGGGAATGGATAAGTTTGTACTTGTGAGGTTCGTTGGTGGCGCGTTTAGTTATCACGAGACCAAAAATGGTGGGTTTGGGCGCGTGTAATGGTGGATCGGAAAGAGGAGATGATGGGGATTCGATTGGTGGTGGCGGTGTAGTTGAGTGACCGGCGGTGTGGTAGTGGCGCGGCCGAAAGATGGCGGCGGCTAGGTTTTGGTTAGAGAGAGAGATGTGAGGTGGAGAAGATGAAGTATATGGGTGTGTTTTTTTGTTTGCTAGGTTATCACAGGGACCATATACTTAATCTTGTATGGTACCTGTAATGACTTAAATAAGAAAGAGAGTGCTGGTGGTCTACTTGTAGCAACAAAGAATCTAAGATGAGTTCTTGAGTCGTGATTTGTGCTTCTTGAAAGGCTAAATCTGATTCTTAGGGTTAACATAGCATTAAGGCACTTTCTGTGTGAGAAGATAATTAGTTTTGATTTACGGATGTTTTAGATGTGCTACCATTGAATTTAAGTAGCATTAGATATAATGATGCATAATCTCTTTGTTTAAACAACATACAAATTGATAATGGGCCAAAAAAATAACTGAGATCATACTATATAATCTTGTAATGATATGAGGTGGCTGGAGTGGTCGCCGGAAAATTTAAGAGGTGGCTGGAGTGGATGGGGTGGCCGGAGTGGGTGGTGGTTAAAAGGGTATACTTGTAATTTACTATGGACAAGAAAGTATATTTTCTCACTAAAAGACAAGTCGCTCAAGAATGTGGGCCCAGTCGCCCAAAAATATTTGGGAGAGGGTTGCCCCTGAGGTGAATAGGGAAAAAATTTTTTTGGTGAATGGGGTACAACCAATTGTACTGTCGGGGTAAATAGGGAATTTGGTCATTTTTTATTTATAGACTATACCAGTTGTTATATGAAGATTTCAAATGATATACGAATGGTTAACGGCTCGTTTGGTTTGGGGGTTTGGTATGGGTTTTTGGTTTGATGTGACTAATAACATATGTTTGGTTGTAAATTTAAAAAGAGGGAATGTAATTAGGAATGAAAGATTGAATGATAAGTAGATGGGTGGGTTTTGGTGGGTATTTATATTTTTAGTGGACCCCGCTTATTACTCTCCTCACATTTCTTTATATAACAATTTTATAAATAATAATTTATATATTTTATTAATCATTTATTTTCTCTCTCCTCATTTAATTCAAACATATACTTAAATCCAATTTCTTTCAAACCTTTCTCAAATCCAAATCCAATTCCAATCCCACTTACAAACCAAACGGGCCCTAAATAAATGATCATGAGTTTATTCGGTATCACGGACAACCATGATGAAATTGAGCAAGCGCACTTACAAAAAAATTAAAGATTAAGAACATAAATTTTTTATCGTGTGCAATTCAAATAAATCAAGTTTTTCCACAAAAATTAACGAGTAAATTACAAACTTTGTCTTTGTAGTTTACATACAATCGCACGCGTTTTTTTTTGTTTTTTTTTTTTTTTTTTCTTTTTTTTTTTTTAAATAGACGAGGTCGTCTCGTGGAATTTGGATTCCCTGTGCCATAACTTTAAAATAGGCCCTACAACAATGTATACCGAAGTAATTATAAAATTAGCGAACAATAGTTTCACTATACATTACTTAATGGAATCGACCGAATAACAACTTACTAATCTTAATGTATGTTTAAATGGATACATTTTTATCTTTTTTAGATTTAACCATTGACTTTCAAACTCCACAATATTACAACATTTTTTTAAGGTATAGTGGACTGATGATTCACATATTTATTTCTAATAAATATATCATAGCTAAAAAGGTTTTTGCCAAGACATATTTCAAACAAAAAATATAATGTTTTCTGTGAAAGTTTAATTGCTTAAACTTCCTCATATGAGTTTTAACCCAAAAACATTACATAGAAATATGGGTTCAAATGAAACATTATAAAAGAAAGGGTTATAATTTGAAAAATAATACAAGTAAAACAGAAATCAAAAGCATTAAGCCTCACACACAACCACTATGGGTTGTCTTCTCCACAAGACGCAACTTTATTTTCCTCCATTAATAAGTTACCTGGAGCTTCATTTTTTTCTCTACAAAAATCTTCCATTTTCATCCTAAAACTTATGTGAACAATGCTAAATCCTCTAGAAATGATATTATACTTATACCTGGGTTTTAAAAATTAGAGGCCCTTAAAAAATGGAGGCCTTGTGCGTTCGCCTATCCCGCACATGCTCAAATCTGGGTCTGCGTGCATAGCAACGAGATTTTATAGCGGCAGATAGTTTTAGTGATAAAAAAAGGTTTATGGGTTATAAACAAAAAATAATAAAAGTTTAAGGGCTCGTTTGGTTCGCAGAATGTTTTTGACGGAATTGAAATCTGTTTAAGGAATTGGAATGTGAAGGAATAGAAAGTTAGAAATTGAAATCCTTAGGATTTAAAATCTAACGGAATTGAAATATGCAAATACTACCGCATGTTTGGCTGAAAAAAGGAAATGAGAAAAAACAATTATATTAAAATATTTAAAATTTAATTTTAGTTTAAGATTAATAAACTAGATATTATTTAATAAATAAATTGCTTACCAAATAATAATAATAATTTTTTAAATAATATTAAAAAACTAATATATTAAATAAATAGTGTTTTTATATAAAATACAATTGTATTTTTTAAGGTATAAATTAAAAAAGTAAGCTATAAATAAATTATATTTAATTTTAAAGTGAATAGTAATTTTTAAATATAATAATAAGAATAATAAGAATAATAATAATAATAATTTTTAAATAAATAATAATTTATATTCAATTTTAAATAAATAATAATTTTTAAATCTTAATAAAGTGGTTGTTTATAAAAGTTATTAATAATAACAATAATAATTAAATAATCGCTTATAAAAAAATAATAATAATAAAAATAAATAAATAAATAAATAAATAATAAAGTGATGTTGAGAAAAAAAATTAAAAAATTAATAATAATAATAATAATAATAATAATAATAATAATAATAATAATAATAATAATAATAATAATAATAATAATAATAAAGATAATATGAATTCCATGGAATTGTAAACAATCCTCTCATATATGCCATGGAATGTTGAATTCTATATATATGGGATTTTGAAAGAATTTCATTCCATTCCACAAAAATCCTTAGGATTAAACATAATGTTTTAAATCCCGGTTAGACTCGAGTGGTTCAACTGGTTGAACAGTTTTGCTCGAAAAATGGGTCAATATAAACCGGGTCAACCAGACGGGTTGGGTAGAAGAAATGGTTCAAATTAAACCGGGTCAACCCATCAGGTTTAAAGCATTCCGGGTCAACCTGGCTTTCGGTGTGTATTAATAGTTTCCTTTTGAAACATATGTGTATTAATAGTTGAAATTGCTCATAATTAATTGTTTCAACATTTCATTTTTAATTTTTTTTCACATTTCACTTTCTTAACTTTTCACTTTAAACATTTTCGTTTTATAGATAGTATAGATATACATTGGCTATCCTGGAACTTGTCATCTTTTTTTTCTTTTTTTTTTTAAATTTATGTTTCGTCCTTTTTACTAACACTAGTTAGTATCTTTCAATTAAATCAATCATCTGCAAGACATGTGAGAATAGTTTAATCATTTTACACGCCTTCATCTTCGACCATATTTTTTTTCTTGAATTTCTATTTTATTTAAGCTTATAAAATTAAAAAACATCAAAAATATAAAACCCTACCTTATAAATTTTTACACCCTAAATAAAACAATCTTTTGATTAATCTTAAATATTCAAACCAAGCCCCTTGATCACACAATCACAAAACACATTATTTGGTAGATGTTTACTTCCAATCAAAAGTGGTACTATTAATACCCCCTATACCGTTACTACCAAATGGAGGCCTTGTGCGTTCGCCTATCCCGCACATGCCCAAATCCGGGTCTGCGTGCATAGCAACGAGATTTTATAGCGGCAGATAGTTTTAGTGATAAAAAAGGTTTATGGGTTATAAACAAAAAATAATAAAAGTTTAAGGTTTTGGGATTAAACATAATGTTTTGAATCCCGGTTAGACTCGAGTGGTTCAACTGGTTGAACAGTTTTGCTCGAAAAATGGGTCAATATAAACCGGTTTAACTAGACGGGTTGAGTCGAAAAAACGGGTCAATATAAACCGGGTTAACCCGACGGGTTGGGTCGAAAAAACGGTTCAAATTAAACCGGGTCAACCCATCGGGTTTAAAGCATTCCGGGTCAACCTGGCTTTCGGTGTGTATTAATAGTTTCCTTTTGAAACATATGTGTATTAATAGTTGAAATTGCTCATAATTAAGTGTTTCAACATTTCATTTTTAATTTATTTCACATTTCACTTTCTTAACTTTTCACTTTAAACATTTTCGTTTTATAGATAGTATAGATATACATTGGCTATCCTGGAACTTGTCATCTTTTTTTTCTTTTTTTTTTTAAATTTATGTTTCGTCCTTTTTACTAACACTAGTTAGTATCTTTCAATTAAATCAATCATCTGCAAGACATGTGAGAATAGTTTAATCATTTTACACGCCTTCATCTTCAACCATATTTTTTTTCTTGAATTTCTATTTTATTTAAGCTTATAAAATTAAAAAAACATCAAAAATATAAAACCCTACCTTATAAATTTTTACACCCTAAATAAAACAATCTTTTGATTAATCTTAAATATTCAAACCAAGCCCCTTGATCACACAATCACAAAACAAATTATTTGGTAGATGTTTACTTCCAATCAACAGTGATACTATTAATACCCCCTATACGGCTATACCGTTACTACCATTTTACCCTTTTTATTGAGGGCCCGTTTGTTTCATGGGGTTGGGTGTAGGATTTGGGTTTGATGGTAAAAAGTGGTTGTTTGGTTTAAATGAGTGGGTCCCGCAATTGGGATTGAATGCTTAGGGCCCGTTTGGTTCGTAGAAGGGTTTAGGATTTGGACTTGGAGTAAGATTTGAATTTAAATTCTGATTTGAATTTGGATTTGGATTTGATATAAATATATAATTAATTATTTTAAAAATTGATATACAATTAATTTTTTGAAAAAAAATGATATTTTATGTAAAGTGAAGTGAGAGAAGGAGAGAATGATTAAAGATGCTCCCACTCAATTATAAACCTAGCTCCCTCTTTAGGATTTCAAAATGGTGGGACCTTTGGGTCTCATGCCAATCATGGGTTTTTAATTTTTTTGACTCTAAACCCAAGCAAAAAGAGGATACCAAACTGGCCCTTAATATTTGGGCATGTTAAATCCCGACCTAGTAGGGTAGGTTTTCAATTTTTATTTCTTACATTTTTGTCTTTATTTGAAACTAGCTCCAGGCCCGCCCGTTAGGCGGCTACCTTTTATATATCTTCAAGATAAAAATTAGTAGTAGAGTTTTAAGATATCAGTACAAAAAAAAAAAAAAAAAAAAAAAAAAAAAAAAAAAAAAAAAAAAAAAAAAAAAAAAAAAAAAAAAAAACTCTTATAAATAATAATTGTAACATCACGTCAGAAAATAAAAATATTATTAAAAAATTTGAAACAATACATATAAACAAACTTATTACATACAGAAGGAAAGAAATAAAAGATTGTTTATTAACTTATTGAAGCTTAAATTTTGGTTCCAGTGTTTTGAATTAAAGTCTAAATATCTTGAATTAATTATCAATTCAAGTTGATCTAACTAATTACAGAATGCAGTGTGTCTTTTAACAGTAACAACAATTCCAACACCATGTTTTGAAGGAGCAAACGTTTCCTGGTTGATCCAGCCTGAGAACGCCTTTCCGAAAGCTCCCTGACCCAAGAGAGAATCCTGGCTGATCAGCAAACTTAAATACTTTCAGACTTGGACTAAAATTTCTTAAATCCGTAGGCGGTTCACCATTACCTAGAAATATATTGCTAGCACTTCTTGTGACATCAGTGTTGTTGATATAAATAATGTATAAAAACGTTATTCATATTTTTTGATATCCCTAAGTTTTGACGATCACAAAATGTAAAAACATTAAACGCAAAATTAATACGTAAACAAGTATTTAGCAACTAATATCACTTCATTCAACAAAATCACTTATGGTATGAATAAACAAGTGTCTAATACATTTTATGATCAAAGGGATTTTTATTTAAACATTACAAAGTTTATAAAATTATATATACACTTTATATTTCTTTGAAAAACATATTTGATAATAAAGGAAAATGTTTAATTCATAATAAATATATGAATTCAAATTTTTAACCAAAATCAGTTAGTTTTTCACCAAATAAACTTTCCCCAGAAAAAGACAAGAAAACTGCCCGTTTCAGAAGGGCGGCCCCCTTAATTTTAAGGGGGCCGGCCACCATTTAAGGGGGCCGGCACGCTCCTCTTGTCAGAAACTTTTGCCTATAAATACCCTCTCAAACCTGGTATTTTTCCTCACCTTTTGCACGAAAATTTTCAGATCCAATTCTCTCTAAACATCCTTCTAAAACCCTTTGATCATAAGATTATTAATCCTTGTTTCAAGTGATCCAATCTTTTCATTCCCTCATCTCTCAAAGTGCAAAAGAAGAATACTCCTTCAACAATCAAGTTAAGAAGTATTGTACATTTGTGTATATTGTCTAGTAGTTGTGTATATTACTTGTAAAGGTGTAGAAGGCTTGTAATTAGATAGATCTAGGTGTGTTAGTTGTGAGTAGAAGTAGTGAAGAAGAAGTAGAGTTGTGAAGAGCAAGAAGTAGTGAAGTAGTGAAGGTGTGTAGTAGTTATGGTGTGTACAAGTTGTGTAGGAGTTGTGCTAAGTTGTGTAGTGGTGTGAGATTGGTTCTAGCTACTATTGGAACCCGACATTTAGCTTAGTGTCGTTAATTGGTGTAAGCAAAAGTTGTGTAAGGTTTTCTCCGCCATAAGGGAGCTTGTTGACATAGTGAATAAAACTCTCAAGTAGGTGACTCGGGGAGTGGAGTAGGGCAAGGAAGGTGTCCTTGTAGCCGAACCACAATAAATCCTTTGTCTCTCGGTTAGATCTTTCCAACTCTAACTTATTACTTAGCTTACTTACTTACATCTCGTATATAGCTATAATTGTTTATATTATGTATATGTTGATTTTACATACTTAGCTTACATCGTTATTATTTTTCATACCTAGATATAGTTGTTCATATTGTTCAAGACTTGAGTTCACATAAGATCGAATCAAAGTTTTAAGAGTAAACAAGACTTTAAAACTAAACTAAGTTTTCTTAAACATAGTTTTTATAATAAACCTAAAAGGACACACATATAAGATCATATAGTTGTTTTTATACTTAACTCTAATCAAAGGCTTTTCAAATAAACAATTCAATACGACTCGAATCAATATTTTGAAACCAAGTTTTATAAACGGAGGAAGACGTAAAACTATTCAATCCCCCTTCTAGTTTTCCACAATTGGTATCAAGAGCCACGTCAAACAAGATTTTAAAATAAATTGTAAAATAAATTGTATTTTAAAATTTGAATCGATCTATGGAAGCGGAAAAATATTTAAAAGGGCAATCTATGCAAAGACCACCACTATTTGAAAGTGATAGTTTTCTTTATTGGAAAAATAGATTCGAAACTTATGTGAAATCAAAAGATCTTGATCTTTGGCATGTCATTACCTTTGGTGATTTTCCCCCTATTCAATATAATTTTGAAACTAAAAAGGATGAAATTATATCTTTTGAAAAACAAAATGATGATTTGAAAAAGAAACTAGCAAAAAATAATTAGGCTAAAATGGTTATTTATAATGCGTTACCACACAAAGAATATGAAAGAATCTTTATGTGTAAAATGAAAAAAGAAATTTGTATTCTTTATTAATCACTCACCAAGGTAAATAGTCAAGTCAAAGATAATAAAATAGATCTTCTTGTTCAACAATATGAACAATTTATGATTCCGGAAGGGGAATCAATAGATAATGCATTTGCTAGGTTTAACACTGTCATCACAAGTTTAAAAGCACTTGATGAGAATTTTTCTAGTAAGAATTTTGTTAGGAAATTTCTTAGGGCTCTTCATCCAAAATGGTGAGCTAAAGTTACGGCGATTGAAGAATCGAAGAACTTGTCAACTCTTCAACTTGATGAGTTGATCGGCAACTTGAAAGTCTACGAAGCAATAATAAAGAAAGACTCCGAGATGGTCAAAGGAAAAAGGGAGAAAAGCAAATCAATTGCGTTGAAAGCTAAAAAGAACTCTAGTGACGAAGAATGCTCAACCTCCGAAAGCGACGATGAAGAGTATGCTATGGCCGTAAGAGATTTCAAGAAATTCTTTAAAAGACGAGGAAGATATGTTAGACAACCATATGATGAAAGAAAAACATCCCAAAGAAAGAAGGACGACAAGAATAGCAAGAATGAAAGAAAGTGTTTCAAGTGCGGAGATCCAAATCATCTTATTGGAGAATGTCCGAAATTGTCAAGAAGTCAAAACCACAAGGCCTTTGTAGGAGGAGCATGGAGCGATAGTGACAATGATGAAAAAGAGACAACAAGAGAAGAAAAGTGTTTCATGGCAAAGACATCCGATGAGGTACGTTCCGAAACCGAATACTATAGTGATGAAAATTTATCTTTAGATGAAAAAGACTTAGATAGCGAATATAGTAGATTGTGTAAATTAGGTCAAAAGGTCATAGCTAAAGATAAGTCACTAAAACATATTAATAATCGATTAGAAAATGAAGTACTCAAATAAAAAATTAAATTACAACATTTGGAAAAAGAAAAAGGAGTTTTTATAGAATGTAAAACATGTTTAGAGGTCAAAAATGAAAACGAAAAACTTAAAGATGAAATTTTCAAACTTGACAAGTTTAAAAATAGTAGTAACTCACTTAAGAAAATAATAAGTGTTCTAGAAACTTCGGGAGATAAAACCGGTTTAGGATTCATCTCAACTAATGTTTCAACTAGCGAAAATAAAAATGTAAAGTTTGAATGTGAATCTAGTACACAAAAACCATTAGAGTCAAACCTTAAGTATGTAATTATAAAAGATAGAAAAATACCTATTGCAAGTGATGAGGATGTAAAAAGTTTTTATAAATCATCATTAAAAGCCGAAACCGGATTTTCTAAACCAAAATTAAGATCTAAAACTCCATCGCCAAATAGACCAAATAATCTTCATCCTCGGTCTAAAACCCCGCAAAATAGGAAAAATCAAGGTAGACAAAAATTTTCTAATAATAGTCACCCAATGTGGAATTATCCACATCAACCAAGCTTTAATCCATGGGGAATACTTCCACCATATATGCATCCTAGTCAATTGCAAATCATGTTTGGTTCAAACAACTTTGGACCAATGAGACCATGGGGACCAAGTGGCTAAGTTGTCAATTTCTGAAAATATTGAAATCTCATCTACAAATGGCTTCTATAAGTCAACATGGCAACTTGAAGTGTTTGAAGAAAAGTTATTGAAGACTAAAAGGTACGCGTTTTTTTTAAGCTCGTCGTTAAAATTTATATTCTTAGATTAATAACTAGTTAGATTAATGCTTAGTTATATAGCTAGTAATAGTTACTTACTTACGCATTATGAACCCCTCTTAGTTGGCTTTCCTAGGATTAAAATAAAAATGCTTGTTGTCAAACAAAATAGAAAATGGAAATCTTCTATATCCACTATTAGCAAACTCATGGTGATGAAGTGAAATGAGTTAAGTGGATTAATCATTAATATAGAAGTAGGACTAGATCTCTCGCTTAAGAAAACTATGGATGAAACAAGCTCTCGTAGACTATGGCATTAAGTTAGATAAGTGTGCGATAACACAAGAGCCATAGACTTAAGTAAGAATCCCGTTCAACACTCTAGGATTAAACATATAGAAATACGTCACCACTTCCTTCGTGATAATGTTCAAAAAGGAAATATAACCATAGAAAAATTTGCATCGGAAGAAAATGTTGCGGACATATTTACTGAACCCCTTAAGCGTGAATTATTTAACCACTTGCGTTTAGGATTAGGAATCATGGAGCAAATTGATTGAATTCTTAAGAGTGCTTAATACTTTTTGAAATATCAAGGTTCTGGAAAAAATTTCTGTGTCAAATGGGTGGACCCCCTAAAGTTATAAGGGCGGCCCCCTTAAACATTAAGGGGACCGGCCTTATTTAAGGGGGCCGGCCATCTGTGCTTGAAAGTTTCAGTTTTCTTTTCTTTCCCTCTCAATCTGAGTCTAGGATTCTATTTTGCACTAAACCAAGAATTGGGACATTTTGCTTTTGCATAAACATACTCATAAGAAAAACCCCAATTCACTTTTAAAAATCATTCTTACATTTAGAAAAACTCATTGTTGAATAATGATAAATACATTTTTATTCTAATCATGCATAATAGTCTCACTCTCGTTATTTATATATATATATAACCCAATATATACATATATATAACACTTAGAAGTGAGCAAAGCTAAATCAAGGAGGTCAAAGATTGTTTCTTTGGAAAATTTGTTTTCTTTTTATAGGAGTCGAAACGATCTTACCTTCACTTTTGTTTATTATAGGCATACACTAGAACAAGGTCAAGAATTACATTGTCACATTTGCTCCATCACTAGTTTATCACTCACTAGTTGCCTTTGGCCTTACACTAAGATATTTGTTTTAGGTAGAATGACTTGCTTATTTGCTTTATTGCCTTATTGGTTTTGCATGCATGCTTAGTTGTGATTATATTACATGCTAATTTTCCTACCTATATACTTTTCATGCATACTTCATTAAGATAATACATGCATAGTTGCCTAAAGAGATGAACTTGCCTAAAATAAAACCTCATAACCTTTACTCATCTCAACCTCAAATATCATCTCCTAGTGCACCTAATGCACCATCTAAAACACCCTCCTACCAAGAAATTCCTTCTATGAACATCGCTCATTTACTCTCACTAATCACACCACTTGATACTCATCACTCTATTTTGATTCTCCACTTTCCCAAATACACAAACACATCTTGTCTAGCCAATCCAACACCAAATTTCTTCTATATCTCCAACCATACACACAACCCTCAAGATCACTCAAAATAACTCTTTCTCAACCCTCATAATGGTCAAGCATCCACCTAAGATCCCAAATACATACCTACATTCCATCTATCTCCTCCAAACAATCCTTTTATTGAAAAATCTCAACCTCCAAACAATAATCAATATTACACCTCACTCTCTTTTTCACCAACATTACAAAATTCTTTCATCATCCTCCTCCTTGGAAACCTTGAAGTTTCGTGAAGAACTTGACCAACTCTTTGATCTTCGTGATCTCAATACTATGCACCTTGCAGAATGCAATTTGCATCACACACATTCCTCTCCATACTCAAATGGCTTACTTCACTCATCCTCACACAATTACTCCATCCACATTTGTTTCCATCCTTACACCCAAAAATACACTTACATCTCACCCATACAATTCATATGAAGAGCATGCTCAATCTCAAAACAACAATCCCAATCTCATTCCCAACACCTCACATTTTGGTCAAACTACCAATCCACCATCCAAAACATCATCCACTCATTAAACATCCTCTACTTCCATACCTTCATCCTCATCCACACATATCTCCACCACCAAGAGTATCACCACTACCTCCTACCAACACACATGCTATTCCTATGTTACATGACCAATTATGCATAACAACCACACTCCACCATCATCACCTTCCTCCGAACATAAAAAGTTCGTTGAAGAGCTCTAAGAAGCTCATGAGCTAAGTGCTCTTCTTGTCATGTATCTTGCTCAATGCAACTTGGACCAACCACCTTCATCACCTTACTCAAATTGTCTCCCTCACTCTCTCCACTTAGAGCAAGTTGAGCAACATACACATTTTTATCCTTGTTGCATTTACCTTAAAAAACAAACCATTCTCTTGGATTGAGTATCTCCTCACTAGGTCTTTTCCAACACCCTCACTAACACAAGAATCCGACCCTCAAACAAACCCTTCCGTTCCAAACTCACCACCACCAAACA
>LBNU01007700.1:0-28186 GCA_014162995.1 Artemisia annua
GTTTAATAAAAGTGTTTTAATTCTGTTACACAGAATCTGTTTTAAGACTGTAGGAAACGGTTACACTTTTATTAATAAAATTTGATCACCAAAATAGATCAACAACGAAGCACTAAAGAGCCGAGGCACGTGTTTGACACGCTTCCCTTAAAACAGATTCGCCGTCTGTTTCCCAGGGTACAACAGCCAAAACAGTAAGTTGTACTGTCGGACTTAACTAAACTGCCAGGAATTTCATCATAAGAGATGCATATTCCTTAAGTTGGAAATCAATAATATCTATTGATTTGATGTGTGAAAACTTATGGAATTAGGGCGTCTATATATACACAATTAGGGGTGGAAACGAGCCGAGCCGCTCGTGAAAAGCTCGGGATCGGATCGGTAAAAAGCTCGAACGAGCCGAGCCTAAACGAGCTCGAGCCCGAGCTCGAGCTTAAATTAGAGCTCATTTAATAATCGAGCCCGAGCCCGAGCTTTATATATCGAGCTCGATTAGGCTCGCGAGCCTAATCGAGCTCTAGTATATTTTGTGTTGGTATACATATATAATACGTATATTTAAAAGTATTCAACCAAAATTTATGTATTTAAAAGTAATAAACCTGTTGGGGCCACTTAAATGCATGTGTGCCACGTATCCTACTGTATAAAAGCTATCCTTTTTTGTTCTTTACAGTTTACACCACACAAATCCTATCCCACCCAATTAGCCATTTACCTTCTTTTAAGAATAATGAAAAGAAAAAAAATGGATCACTCTTTCTTTTAACATCATACGGAGTTTGTTCTTGCAAACCAACTTTGAATTCATGATCACCTGAGATGCGTCGGAAGCACTATCACACTGCAACTCTCGACGGACCAGTTGAACTGAGGTTTATAGAAGGGCATAAAAAGGTGGGTATGAAATAAATTTGGGTCGCGTTTAACTTGTGTCGTGCTTTACTTTGTTAAAAAAAAAATTTCTCTTCATAGATCGATGATGGGTTTAGTTCTAACATTCAAGATCTATAAAGATCTGTAAATATGTAGAACAAACGAGATCCTTTTAAGTCATTTCTGTAATCGTAAATCTTTTTTTCGAACATCAAACAATTGATACAAAGAGAAACATAATATTAATCAGTTTTATACTTTACCTGTTGTTGACTTCTATGGAATACTTTTGGCACAATGTTTGTAGAGGCTTGTCTGTATGTATACTAACGAGTAACGAGCTCAAAACAAATAAACGAGCTCGAATACGTAATCTACTCAAGAAGCCAAGCAGTTTTTTACACATCACAAACGAGCCGAGCCCGAGCCGAGCTCGAGCCTTGTATATCATACCACGAGCCGAGCTCGAGCTCTAATCTTAAAGCTCGAACCGAGCCGAGCTCGAGCTCGAGCTTTCTAAAATATAAACGAGCCGAGCTCGAGCTCTGGCAGGCTCGGGCTCGGCTCGGCTCGTTTCCACCCCTATACACAATAGACTCCGCCCTAGTTTACTCCTCCTACCGATGTGGGATAGAAAGTAAACTATTATTCCACTTTAGTCATGGTACCGAATGACTAACTTTGAGACCCGATATCTCATTCACATCAATTCTATTTTGGACACATAAAGGCTCATTGCGAAGCTCTCTTCGAGGAGAACGCAAACCTAAAAACTATTACTTATATATATGATACATAAATATAAATAATTGTGTCCAAATTTGGTCAAAAGTCATTTTTGCCAACCAATTTTCCAACATTTTCAGCACTATTAAAATAAGCACTCAAATTCTAACGCTAATTTAACTTAATTTTATGCATTCAAATTCAAACACTTTAATAAAATAATCATGTATTGCTTACGAGAACCGTTCACGCCTATCAAACTATAGTTAACTACAACTACTGCTATGCTATTTTCATCATACATATCATATGCTACATTCATCCTAAACTAATATTTTATATTTTCTTTTTCGTGTTATCTCAAATTAATTGTCTGATGCTAAAAATAGGTATACAAAAGTTTGATAATGTTTTAATATTACAAACTTTGAAGAAAGCTTTAATTATATGGTTAAAAGTAATAATGTCTTTATGCAAAAAATAAGAAAAAGAAAGCAATACAGTATTATTTATGTTTTTTTAAACTGTTTTTCGTTAGTGGACAATTATTTTAAGATAAGCCGTTTGATTTTTCTAAATCTTTGTATTGGGCTACGAGCTTTTCAAATTCATTTTTATTTGTGGCAGGTTGTAGAATTTTTTTTTTTCATTTTTTTATAGTTAGAAGGAGCGCGAAATATTCAATAAGTGTGGTGGGTCTATTATTATATGACGATAGTTTGACCAAGAAAATGAAGTACGTTGACATGTAGATCGAAGTGGATAGGGAGTGTGCCAGTGAGCTGATGATTGCTTCTAACGTGCGCCTAGGAATATATACACATGACAATGACATACGTACATTGGGAATACGAAATGTAGGTATTTTCTAGGAACCTCTCAATATCTCACATCCCCATGTTATAAGAGAGCAAGGTATCATCACGAGACACTCCGTCAAGTCTGATGTGGCTCCGGTTTTAACATCGCCGAAGGAATGCCATGATACCACACCCTTGTGCCAAGTCCAACGTCAAATAACCGGCGTATGTCAAATGCAATTTTTTTTAATAAAATAATTAGGAGACCTAATTTGTGTGCCTAAACTCATGCCTAAACATATGTGGCATGATCCTGATGGTTTGTGAAAAAGTGGGTCATCCGACTGTAGCCATCAGGATGATGCCAAATAGGCTTAGACATGAATTTAGGGACAACTTTTAAGCATCCCAATCACTACTCTTTTTTTTTAGTTGAGTTTTATTATTGAGCTTGTATTTTAATTAGATATAGAGGGGCTTAAATGGCATGCGAAAAAGGTGTCATGAGAGATGGATATTTTGGTGGGTGAGTGTTAAAAGTGTTGATACTGAAATGGTTGAGAGTTTTTAGAATAAAAAAAGATGTATAAATACTCAAAACCCAATAGTTTGGGTGAGGTTGAGATTTTGAGAACAAACATCTGACGTGACTTCAGTTTATGAATACCAAACATTTGAATTTGAATATTTTTGAGCCTAAACTCACTAAAACTCACCAATTAATCGGGCCTTTAATGTCAAACTAAATACCAAGAACGCATACTATAACTGATAGGTCGATAAAGTTATGTGGATGAAAAAATTGGTTAATTGTGATGATAGAACAACCCGAACGACAAAAGATAGTTATATCTTATATGTGATGCTAATATGGCAGTAGTGGTTAACAAAGGTCAAGACATATATGGTAGTCTAGCAGATGGTCTGGAATATAAAAAAAGTATATTTAAACATATAGATAATAAACATTGTGCATTTCATTTTATGTTTATGACTATGTTATGAACAATAGCTGATTTTTGGCGTTATAAAATTATAAACAAAATAACTCGTGATTTTCTTGAAAATTATTAGAGCCCATAAAAGGGTACGTACATCACTTTGAAATATATCGTGTCGAGATCGTTAGTCACATTATTATTATTATTATTATTATTATTATTATTATTATTATTATTATTATTATCATTATTTTTAATTCGTAAAATTATAAGCTAGAGGATAGGGCTGAGCATCGCGAACCAAACCAACCGGACTGACCGAACCGAAGGACCATCGGCCCGATCTCGATCCTAACATTTTCTTTATTTCAGTCTCGGTCTGGTCCGGTCTGAACTAGTCTTACTTAAAAACCGACCAATAATGTTTTTTTCGACTGGACCGACCGAAGGACCAAACCGGACCGAACCAACCCGGACGAGAGCGAACACATTCGGTCCGGTCCTCGGTCTAGAATTTTGGCCTAATTTGGTCTCAGTCCGGTCGAATTTTGAACCGATGCTAACCCTTATTAGAGGATGATGGTGTAAAATTTAAAAGGTAATTAGCATTTTTAGAACATGTTTTCCATCAACTTATTATATGAATGGTTGTATTATTATTATTATTATTATTATTATTATTATTATTATTATTATTATTATTTTAAGTTAGCTTTATTTTGACAACTGTAATGTACTCCGTATCTTTCTTTTTACGATTTGGCGCACATACACGCAAATTCCCTCCAAACTGTAAAAGCCAAAAATGTCAACATCTAATTGGAAATTCGTATCTTGACATTCATTAAGAAATAGTTTATTTATTTATGAAATTTGTTCTAGATTATCATACATGTACTTTTAGTTAAAGATTGCAATAGATATTTAATATTCATAAATTATCCATCAAATATTCTCATGACTTGAAGTTAGTACTTTCTCAAAACACATTGAATGAGTACAAAACTAGTCGACATTTTGATATTTTGGTGTACACAAAGTTCACGAATTGAATGTCTAAAACTCTAGACTATATGTATAGATTTTCAAGATTGTGACCGGGTACCAAACCGTTCGGTAAAGGAGCATGACGAATCACAATCCTCTCGATCACTTGTATAGAACGTTTTCATTTCAGGACTATCAAATGTGAAAGTAACTAGACGTATGGTTGCACAAAATGTCTTCAATCTATCAGACAACGTTAATGTCACTCACATTTTAGTTATAAGAAAAAGGGACGTAAGAAAAGATTAGCATGAAATATTATTTTAAAAAGTTTAGACTTTAGATCCAATAACAATAATAATAATAATAATAATAATAATAAATAAACCTCTAACCTCGTACGAGTGTGTAAATGCCGATTAACTTTTTCTCAAATACTAGTCTCAAGTGTTTAACTATCGCAACAAAAATCAGGATTGAATCTAACAGTATATTATTTTTTTTGAACAGTACAAGAAAAAAAATAATAAAAAATAACCATTCAGTGGTAACCTACTACTCGTATTAAAGATTTGTGAATATTATTACTAACATGTGAAATGTTTCAAAGTTCAATTACTACTTGGTGAAAATAAATCTTAATGACCACATTACTCTTCTGAAAGTAAAAAACATTTTTCGGTTTAAGTTTGTGTGACGGTGTGTTTACAAAGTTGGTTTAGTCAAGTTTGGAAAACATGATTAAAAAAACAAGTTTTAGCGACAAAAGAGAACTAAAGTAGTTAGGAGTAGGTTGAGCATCACAAACCCCAAAACCGGCCGAAAACCGATCGAACCGAAGGACTAGCGTTCTAGTCTCGGTCTCAACTTTTTCCTTATTTCGGTCTCGGTCCGGTTCAGTCCGGTCCGATCTTACATACAAACCGACCAATAATGCCTTCTTGGACCGGACCAACCTGGACCAGACCAAACACATTCATTCCGCTCCTAGATCCGTGGTTTTGGTCTAATTCAGTCTCGGTCCGGTCCGGTTTTTGCCGGTCCGGTCTTAGACCGGAGTTTGATATATTGCCAAATTATCGTATAACTCAATATATCACGTCTAAAACACAACGAGTCAATAATTAACTAACATGCGCGCGCACATAACACCCGCAGCCACTGACACACCCCATTATTTTTAGCAACAAAATAATCCAAAAATCAAGAAAATATTTTCAGAAAAATATATAAAGTGTTCAAACATTCCCACTTTTCACACTTTTTTCATTTTCTTGAAAAGACCCTTTTCATTTTTTCATTTTTTGAAATTTTTTCATCTGGGTGGTGATTAATTCTTGTTAATATCAGTTTGAAACAATCTTTTTACATTTTGGTGTTGATTTGGTTATCTGGGTCACTGTTAAAAAGTTAAAAAAATCTTTAACCTCCTCTGTTCTTGCTTCTGTTAGTTAAGATGAAACAGTTAATTCTGTTATTTGGAGTCTTGTTTTTTGCTGCTACTATTCATGCTGTTCCACCAACTGAAGGTTTGTTACTTTTATATATATATATATATTTTTTATTATTTTATAGATTGTTAGAATAAGTTATGATTTATGAGAAATTTAGCAATGTGGGTTGTTTTTGTTTCAAGATTTTATATAGTTTTTCATATAATTTGTTGTTTTTTATAGAACTGTTTGATTAAAGTCTTTAAGTTGTGATATTGGTAGAATAAGTTATGATTTGTGAGCAAAGTAGCAATGTAGGTTGTTTTTGTTTGACGAAATGAGAAAATGAGCAATGTGGGTCGTTATCGGTTGATGAAATTAGCTTAGGGAAGATCTTGATTATTTACGGTTTTGCAATGCTGTTACTAGTTCATGGTTTAGCGAGAAGCCCTCCATAAGTACAGTTTTGTAAATATTTAAAATTTTGTGTGATTTTTTGTTGCAGTTCGTGCTCTTATGGTGTTTAAAGAAGGTATATTTGATGACCCGTTAATGGTTTTATCGAATTGGAATGCTTTAGATTCAGATCCTTGTAATTGGGTTGGTGTTTCTTGTTTAAACGATCATGTTATCAAAATGTAAGGAGTTTGTGTTTCTTGGATTTATTTATCGGTTTCATAGGGAATGATATTAGTAACGAAAGTGAATTTGTTTGTGTAGTAACATTTCCGGCTGTTCATTAAAAGGATTCATTGCAGAAGAAGTGTCGCAGATCACATTCTTACGCGAATTGTATGTTAGTTTCATTATCTTAGTTTACAGTAAGGAGACGATAAAACTGTTATGATTTTCGCTAATAAATGATGATACTTGCAGGATGCTACATGACAACAATCTCATTGGTCCTATACCGAAAGAAATCGGGTTGTTGAAGCACTTGAAAATCTTGGATTTAGGGAAGAATCAGTTATCTGGACCGATCCCACATGAAATCGGTGGTCTTATTAGTGTTCTGAAAATGTGAGTATATTTTCACTTTTAACCGTTGGATTTTTTCATTTAAAGAAATAAACCAAATATGGGTTTGTGTACTATGTCTGAAGCTATTTGTATGTGTTAGAAACTTACAAGCGAATGGATTGACCGGAAAATTGCCTTCTGAGCTAGGCAGTCTTAAGAACCTTCAAGAGCTTCGGGTGGATAGAAATAAACTGCAAGGAACGTTTCCTGGTGCTAATTTTACGGATCTTGCTTCTGCCATGAGAGGAATGTAAGTTATCAACATTATTATTGGTTTTAATATGTTTATCTGGTTCAACGATCTGTCGTTATGATTTTTAGATTTTGTTTTGGTCCAGGTATGCCTCGAATACGAATGCATTAGGTTTTTGTCGCGCTTCTCCTTTAAAATTTGCTGATTTCTCATTCAATTACCTTGTGGGGAATATACCTAAATGTTTGGAATATCTTCCAAGGTTAGTAGCGCCATTTCTACCCGCTTTTTTTTCATCATAAATTGAACAATACGGGTTGCAGCATAATTATTAGGGGTCAAAACTGTGAAAAGAAGTAGCTTAAAAGGAAACAAGTCAAACCGGTTGAAATCTGTCGAAATATATGTTTCAGTGAGAAAACAAGGTATTTGAAAAGTTAATTTCTTTTGTTGAAGTTACATGCGTTTTAATAGTCATAAGTGACATGCTAGTTATTTATGAATAATAAAAAATTAGACAATTTACGTGTTTTGACCCATATCCAACGCCCCCATCCTGCCCATTTCAGTAGTCATAATTGACACACCAAAGTTCAGTTTTACATAGCAAATCATGGACAAAAATGTTTTGGGTCAATCTGACCCATGTTAAAACGTACCTTTTTGACCCTTTAACCATTTTCTTTCATGAATTATGTGTTTTGGGTCTTATTTCCTTTTGTTCTTCCTTTACAGGGCTAGCTTTCAGGGTAATTGCATAAAGTATAAAGATATTACACCACGCGCTCCTGAACAATGTGGTATGTTTTGTCATGAAAAAGACACGTTATTTTACATGTTACAATTTGGTGACACCCAAACTCACAGAGTTTGACTTTTCTGAAACATAGGTATTTCTCCATCAGCTTCTAATAAACCTCCTAAGCCAACTGTAGGAGATATGACACATCATCCTACCGAAGATAAACGAAAGCCTGAATCCTCTTCTTCAAAACCGGCATGGCTTTTAGCTATAGAAGTTGTGACTGGAGTGATTGTAGGCTCCGTCTTCCTTGCAGGCCTTCTCATGGCTACTAAAAAGTGGAAAGTTAAACCCAGGATTATAGTTCAATGGAAAAAATCCAGAACCAATAAAGATGGTTTGGAAATCTTGATCGGTGAGAAAACTATGTTGTTTATCAGTATCTTATCAATGTATGAAAATCCGATACGACCATTTTAATATTTTTATTTGTGTATGCAGATACTGATTTGCTAAAGGATGTGACGAGATACAGTCGACCAGAACTTGAAGTTGCCTGTGAAGATTTTAGCAACATTATTGGGTCATCATCGGATAGTATAGTTTACAAAGGAAACATGAAAGGTGGTCCCGAAATAGCTGTCATATCCCTTAACAACCAAGAAGAACACTGGACAAGCCATCTTGAGCTTTATTTCGAAAAAGAGGTAACCTTGGAAATCTATACTTTTTGTTGGTGTTTTTAAGATGCAATCTTTTTGCTCATACTTGTCTACCACAAGTTTCCATATTCCTTTAAGCGCTTTTCTATCTGCAAACAAGATTTACAATCATATAATAAGATATTCGAATCCAAAATATTGCTTCACCTGCCATGATTGATGTCCGATACACGGGAAGTATTTTGCCTGGATCTTTTGATAAATGTTAAGAAAAGTAATTAAATCAGATAGTAATGAATCCTTTCAAGTTAGCTAACGCAAATATTAAAACGACATAATCATAATACTTTTAAACACTTTTGGAATTTTATATGAGATGGATGTTATAGGGCCATCAGAAAAATGTGAAAAATCAGCCTTTAAGCAAACTACATATATTAGAAAACACAATAAGTACGTCATAAGTACAGTAAGTAGGCATTTTAATGTTTAGGTTGCATATAGATATGAACGCATAAGAAATGGAAAACAAGTAAAAACTAATAATTAGTGAAATTGTGTGTAGGTTTCGCGAAGTATTGATACTTTTCTATTTTTTATTTTTTTTTTGGGTAACCATGGTTTCCGACCTTTTTCCAAGTAATCCACGGGGCTAGATTATGAATGAACACCGTCAGTTCCTTTATATAATAATTTATTTGTAACCCATTGTAACGTTTTGGCTTTGGTTGATCAGGTGGCTGATTTGGCAAGGCTAAATCACGAAAACATCGGGAAATTGATGGGGTATTGTATCGAAGGTGTACCATTTACACGAATGTTAGTCTTCGAATATGCATCCAATGGTACTTTATCCGAGCACCTTCATTGTAAGTCTCACTCGATAGGATTAAGAATCAGTGGTTTCAAGATTCTTTTACAGAAACATAATTGAATATATATTATACATATATTTTTTACACAGATGAAGAAGGGTGTCAACCACTAAGTTGGACACGAAGAATGATGATCATTGTAGGAATATCGAAAGGTCTGAAGTATCTTCACACTGAAATAGAACCGCCTTTTACCATATATGAGCTGAACTCTAGTGCAGTATATCTTACAGAAGATTTCTCACCAAAGGTACGAGCTTTATAGAAATAATAAATGTTAACATTAATTGAGAACAACTCTAGTACTATCAGCAAGTTGATTTTTTCGCTTTCTGGAATCTTGCAGCTAGTTGATTTTGAAAGCTGGAAAACCATTCTTACGAGATCGGAGAACAACTCTAGTACTATCAGCAACGAAGGCGCAATGTGTGTTCAACCGAGCTCGTTACAAGCACGCCATTTGGATATTCATGGTAACATCTATTCTTTTGGTGTTCTTCTGTTGGAAATCGTTACTGGACGCCCTCCAATCTGCAAAGACAAAGGATTCCTGGTTGACTGGGTAAGAATTACAGTTGGCAAAACAGTAGTTTGGGTCGGATAACGGGTCAAAAAAGGTTCTGGTTGATCTACATGCTAACGGTGAGGAGTCAAACACCTAAATTAGAGACAAAGAAGAGTTATTGGTTCAGCTCAACCTGTTTGACCCGCACTAAAATTTATCGATTTGGACTAGTCACCCGTTCCATTTTGTTTGAAATAACTATTAGTGGCAAAACATGCGAGTTGGGTCAGGCAATGGGCCCAACCCGTCTTTTTCAAACATTTAGTCCCCAGAATTAAAACCCGGATCACATACCATTTTCCGCCACCCAAAAAGTTTGTGTGGAATCGTGTTTTGTGTAAAAACATACCTTTTTCTGCGATTTCTTGTTTACTTTTTATTGTTTAATGAACTGACTGGTGGTTTGCTGCCATTATGATCAGGCTAAAGATTATCTGGAAGATCCAGAAAAGATGGCATCCGTAGTAGATCCTGCACTGAAACATTTCAGAGTGGAAGATCTTGAGGCGATACGAGAAGTAGTCAGAAGCTGCATTCATGCAAGGCCTAGAGATAAAGTGAGCATGCAAGATTTGTGCGCAACATTAGAAAGCAAACTCGACACCACTGGATCATCAGAGCTCAAGGCCTCATCTTTAGCTTGGGCTGAGCTAGCACTTTCATCTTGACCCGAGTCATAAAGTCTAACAAATAGTGTAAATTCTACTGATCATATATACCATCTTCTTAGCGTCCAATTAAGGGTTCTTGGTTTGTTAATGTTTTGATCGAATTGTAAATTTTGACATGGTAAAAGAGTAGATACTATATAGGGTTAGTTGATACCAGAAACTATTTTTTTTTCTTATACAAGTTTTGCAATCCTATAAAGGATAATTTGATTCAATCAGCACTTTCTGTTATTATATGTTTTTGATTGTTTTTTGTATCCACTTTCTGTCAATATGAATAATTTCTTGGCATACAAAAGCTCAAAAGAAATCATGATATGCCCAGGCTGCTTCAGTCAGAAAATAGCATAGGATTTAACTGCTTGCGGGTTATAGTTTGTTTGTCCTTAAACTATTGCTGAAATATAGCCGCAGATTGATTATCGACATTTTTCACCAGAAATCATTCACAAACAATGTGGTTAGTTCAAATGAAAATCTCTAAGGATGTCAAACATATTCGAAAAACACTAGAAACATGCATTGTAAAAGAGTGTGTTAGGTTTCGGGTGGTTCACATATGATATTTCAGAGTTGTGAGTAATCAGTTGTATCTAATTGTGCAACAGGATATGATGTCTGATGCGCATAACCTAGTGAGGCTGTGAGGTTGAACATCATTCAAACAAAACCTGTTTCAAGCAACTAACACTAGAAACTTAAGCTTGATTGGTATCACCCAATTTGTTTCTCGTATCATATTTAGACTTATCTTGTAAACAGTTGCAACATCTTCCATCAAATTACAGAGTTTACATGATGATGCAATTTGAGAATCCAAAAAATGCCAGAATTATAACTCCATTAACACAGAATTCCACCTATAAAACATCCAACAAGTCACTATATGCTCTAGCCGGATCTATCCGGTTCTTGGCCAGGTCTAGCCAGATATTGGCCGGAATAGCCGAGCCCATACGTAAACATACATACATATAAAAATATGTCTCAGACAAACACTGGAATAACTATATATATAGCTGCAGCATGACTATACAAACGAAGGTTATAACAGTCCGTGTTAAATACCCAAGTGTGGCCATGGCCACCTGTATTTCTAGGTCAGATTTCTTTTTTTATGGTCAACAGGCTAATACATATTGACCACAAAACAAACAGTGTTAAAGATGCATACTGCAGCAACATGTATAGAGAAATAACGGTAAGTTGAGTTCCTCTGAAACATATAATCACACAATACACTCCATTGCTGCTAATGAAACTTAAACAATGACTTGTACCATATAACTCAAACTAGTCTTGAAAATCTAATTAATACTCGGATATGAATTAACACCGTTGGAAAGAGCTTCATAACAAACATAACAAATTACATTGTAAATAAAATTCACATGGATTGAAGCCATAAAGGTGGTGTAAAATGGCTACGAGATTCTCGTGTGAAGTGAGGTTCGATGGTTCCATTTGACATGTGATAATAAATCCCCGTATATCTCACTCCTACTACTCGGCCATCAGGATGGTTAAGATATTCAGTATCTATGTAGTATATGCCGTTACCCTTTATCACCCCCGTAGTGTCTTCAATCCAAAATGATGAACCACATCCCACAAACAAAGTTTTCTTACCGAAATCCTTCACCTTTGACCAGCTCCCACTTTCCAAATCATAGGCAAAAACTTTAAAACTCTTTGGCTTGTTAAGTTTGAAAAATCTGATAAAACTCTTTGGCTTGTTAAGTTTGCGAAATCTGATAATTACTAACAACTGCTTCCTCTCACCATCATCTAGTCCAACTATGTAAGCCCTTCGTGAACCCACATCATATGGTTCGCCTTCATAAACATCTTCTGGCATCGTTGCTATATCAACCAAAGCTGTTGGATGTTTCCCATTAACATTGCATGCTTGGATCTTCTTGTCAAAGCAGTTAAGAGTGTAAACTTGTCCGTTGTAGAAAGTAATATCTAATATAGATTTGTAGAAAGGCTGTTCAACAGATGTCCACTTATTATCTCCAATATGGCAAAACCCTAGCTTCTTCGGAAAACCCCATATTACAAGCACCATTTTTGATTCCATCAACAGGACTACATTTGAGATGGTGTCAGCCCATTCTAAAGGATTATCTGGAAAGGTGTCTGCCTTTGGAAGGTTGATGACTTCACGAGATAAAGGATTGATGAGTTGTGAAGAAAAATCTTCACCAACGGTTAGGAGCCACCCACATGAAGACCTACACGCCTTACCATATACTTCAGGGAGTCGTATCTTGCGGATGCTCTTGTTTGAGAGGAGGAACAATTCACGAGACTCCTGATCGGCACTTCTATCTACAAGCATGAAAGATGGCAACCGCGAAGGAGGTCCATTCGAGTTGCGGTATGTTCTTGCGGCCGCTAAACGCCAAGACTTACACACGCCTGCGAAACCCGGATAATCTTCATAGGAAGTAATACATTTACGTGCTATTATATCAAGCACTTCAGGAAAGAGCTCTGACCATTCCATCATAACTTATAACTGCTATTAAATCACACAACGCCTGCAAAAGATATCAAATACCATTAAACTAACTCATATATGACAAGGGTGCTAACATATAAACTAACTCATATTAAAATCGCTGTGTTATCGGACTATTTACTAGCTAACTTTTTGAATTTCGATTCGTATTTGTGGGTGTATCGAATCAAGTATTTTTAGGAATCGAATCACGTCTGGGAATCAATATAAAGAATAACTAAATTCAAAACGTTAGTTATTAAATAGTCCGATCCTAACGATGGAACATACATGATACAACTCAAAAAAGAGTCAAGGAACATACATTTTTAGACGATAAGTCCTTCTTAGTATGTGTATTTTTTTCGCGTGCATACAGTAACTTTAGGACGAAATGACTATATAATTGGCCGAAGTTCAATAACCTTATATTATTTCCATACCAATGTTTCGTTATTCAATTTAATTCCTCTAATAGTATTATTAGAAAACAACTCTATCGAATTTTAGGTTGCGTTTAGTTGGAAAATTTTCTCCTTCAATAACCTATATAGCTAGAAACAACACTTTTCAAACAACACATAAACCGCACTTGAGTAACTCAAATCAGCCCTTAAATAGCTTAAATCAGCACAAAAAAGCTTTTAAAAACACACAAAACAAGCTCAAAATAAGCACTTAAATAACTCAAATAAGCACTAAAAAGCTGAAAACAACACTCAAAAACCTCTAAACAGCCCTCAAAAAGCTCAAATCAACACACAAAAAAGCTTTAAAAAGCACATAAACTACACCTAAAATAGCTCAAATAAGCACTTCTCAAATAAGCTGAACACAACACTGAAATCAGCCCTAAATAACCATAAACAAAATACTCTAATAACTTAAAAAGCCTAAAAAAAATACCAGTACACCAGTTTTATGAAACCCAATAAGCATCAACATTCAAAATAAAAAAAGGTTAGAGGTTTGAGAACAACCTTCGGTGACTGCCGGCGAAGAAGATACGAGGATGGCGATGGGAAATGAGTGGGAAAATATATTTTTTTTAATATAAAAATTGTTTTGTGATTTTGTTTATTAGAATATGAATTATTGGTTTGTGTTTTTATAGAAAACACTCGTTTGAACGTGATTTTTGATTATCGTAAAATATTTTGCGGAAAATAAGGTGTTTTTTTCAATGTTTTAAAACCCGGTTAGATCAGGCCGGTTGAACCAAGAACCAGAGTGATAACCGGTCCGTTGTGAGTCGGGTTTTCGCTAAAACATAAACCGGATTATGTGATGGATTTGACAAGGCTAAATGGCGAAAACATTTCGAAATTGATGGGATACCATATCCAAGATGTTTAGTTTACAAGGGTATTAGTTCCCTACTTTGACAGAATGTGGATTGAATACAGTATACCATAGTTTAAAAAGGAAATGTGGTCCCAAAATAGCAGTCATATCTAGGGATGAGCACGGTCGGTACCGTACCGAATTAGTGGTACCGATTTTTTTCCGAGCATAATTAGTGGTACCGGTACCGTACCGAACGGGATTCGGATATCGGTACCGGGAAATCGGGTTTTTCTCGTTTTTTTTGGGAATTTCCCGATTTGGTACCGGTCCCGTACCGAATTTGTGGTACCGATTTTTTTTGGCCTTATTTAGTAATCCTGGTACCGTGCCGTATGTCGGGACTCGGTACCGTTTCGGTACGGGACCGGTACGGTTCCGGTTCGGTTCCGGGATTCGGTTCGAAATGCTCATCCCTAGTCATATCAGTGCTCTGATTAGTTAACAGATCCAATTTATGATCAAAAACATAAAAGTTATCATCAGTGCACCGAGTTACTGAATCAAAAATATAAAATAACATAATGTTATAAATTNACATAATGTATTTTATAGGGAAATAGTGGTACGTCGAGTTCCTATGTAACATAAACTCACATTGTGTTGCCATCAAACTATAACGATAGGATTACCTAGCTTGAATGTGACCAAGCAAGCACCGTTTTTCTATGAGCAAAAACAAAAGAAACACCGTTGAACCACACAGTATCCAATTGCCGCTATCTAATAAATCATGAAATTTGAACATTAATCTTGAAAATCTAACTAATATGCGATCATTAATACCGTTTGAAAGAGCTTCATATAACAAACATAAAAGTTACATTTAAATAAAATTCACATGGATTGAAGCCATATTGGTGGTGTAAAATGGCTAAGTGATTCTCCTGCAAAGTGAGGTTCGATAGTTCCGTCTGACAAATGGTAAATCCCCATGTCTGTCCCTCCTCCTTTTTTGCTATCATGGTATTCCCCACGTGCATCATCTGTGTAGTATATGCAGTTACCCTTTATCACTCCCGTAGTGTCCTCTATCCAAAACGACGAACTATATCCCACAAACAAAGTTTTTGTACCAAAATCGTTCACTTTTGACCACTTCCGACTTTTCAAATCATAAGCCAAAACTTGAAAACTCTTTGTCTTGTAAGTCTCAGGACATTTCCCATCATTAAACACTCCCTCTTTGATAATTACTAGCAACTGCTTCCTCTCGCCATCATTTAGTCCAACTATATAAGCATAAATAATATCAGATTGATCATAAACAAGTTTAGGGATTCTTTCTACACGAACCAAGACAGTTGGATCTTTCCCATTAATATTGCATGCTCGGATAACACGGTTCCATTCAAGATAATAAATGTGTCCGTTGTAGAAAGTAATATCGACAATGCCTCTATTCGTTACCATAGATGTCCACTTGTTATCTCCAATATGGCAAAATCCTAGCTTATCTTCACAACCCCATATTACAACCACCAATTTTAATTCCACCAAGAGGACTAACTTTTGGATGGAGATAACCCAATTTAAAGGATGAATGGCCTCTGGAAAGGTGTTTATCTTTGGAAGGTTGATGATTTCACGAGATAAAGGATTGATGAGTTGTGAAGCAAAATCTTTTCCAATGGTTAAGAGCCACCCACATGAAGACATGCATATCTTCCCATATGCTTCAGGGAGTTGTATCCTGCGGATGCTCTTGTTTGAGAGGAGGAATAATTCACGAGACTCATGATCATCACTTTTTTCTGCAAGCATTAAAGATGGCAACCGTGAAGGTGGTCCATTTGAGTTGCGGTATGTTCTTGCGGCCGCTAAATGCCAAGACTTACACACGCATGCAAAACTCGGATAATCTTCATAGCAAGTGATATATTTTTGTGCTATTATATCAAGTACATCAGGCACCATCTCTGACCATTCCATCATAACTTATAATTATTTTTAAATCACACAAAACCTGCAAAAGATATCAAATACCATTGAATTAACACACATACAACAAGGGTGCTAAGTGCTAATAAATATATGTTTTTACATAACGACGACAACAACAATGCCTAATTCTACAATATCAGGGGTCTAAGAAGATAGAACTTAAACAGTCACAACTTATAAACTGATGATAGTATGGGGCACTATTTGGTATAAAAAAGAAAGAAAAAAAAAAAAAAAAAAAATACATACATGTGTGTGAGCATTAGTGAATATAAGAAGATACCGATAAAAATATTGGCCTAAACTCATAGAGCATATAAATATAATACCGTGCATGCATGCGATATAAATCGTACCTCAAATTTGTGAGAACTTTAGGATATTAGAATCGCTGTGTTTTGTGTGATTTGTTAAGTTTTGATTTCTATTTAAACTATAAAAAACCGAGATTGGGTTGGTGTTTTTAGTCGGTTATGGGCCGAGATTCAGTAAGCAAATTTCCTAATGTACTCTTACGCCTTAACATGTGTGGTCATGAATTTATTAAGAAATTTACCTTGTTTCCTTCAATAATGAATTATTTATTTATGGAATTTAATATTCTCTCCAAATATAACAAGGAGCTCTCTCTTTTTTCAAAAGTTGTTGATAACAAGTGAAATTTCTTTTTACATACATAACATCTATACATAGGTATGTGAGATAGGTAATGATGTTTACTAGGCACAAGTCAGGTGCTTTAAACTCTATTTTTGGCATGGCAAATCCTAGATAAACGAAGAAGCTAAAGCTGGCTGAAGATTAGAGAATTTTTTGCTACCACGTTGCCTCACTTGTCATTTTATTTGAAAACCTTATTGTAGCAATTCATTTATATATATCATTCTATTCTGCTTGATTATCTTGGATATCACTACCGTTTATCTTTAGCATTCCTCCAAAAAGTGCATGTTTGGTGAAAGTAACATGTTGCTGAAACTTTAGATGGTGTTAAAGCTGGTGATGGAGATGGAGATTATAAAAAGAGATTATTTTTATAAGCTACATGAAGTAGGATATGTTTGTCAAAAGTAGCTGGTGCTGGTGCTGAAAAAGATTATAAAAACAGATTATTTTATTTTTTTTTTGGTAAAAGGGTTAATTCACCCCTGTAAAATGCATTACTCCAAAAAACGTTGAGGTACATAGGATGAGGGTGATATCCCTCACCTCAGTCCCTTAGGACACTTACAGACTCGACTATAAGAATGACACACCATTCCTATAACTTACAATAAAATGAACCTACCTATAATGACAAAGTACATAAAACATGACAATACTACTCAAGAGAAGCACTTGAGCCTTCTAAATCATTATGGCGGTGCACCTTAACTTCCATGAAGAATCCACGTATAAATCCAAGCGATCTTCAACAAATAATACACTCCAAATCATTCAAGAAGGAAACCAAGCCATGTATCACGTTGCACCATAGAAAACCATGCAGCAACCTAAATATGAATTCACCACCAGCAAGCAACCAAACTTGAATGATAATACCAATGCAGCAAGCTGCAACTTACAAATGATGATCACCCCATCCAAAACAGCAACGAAGGATCATTCAGCACAAAAACAGGGCACCATGCAACATAGATAAGGTTGAAAATCCTAACATATCATCAATCCCAGCCAATGAACATAACCATGAGAAGCAATAGAACCAGGACCAACCAAATAATAGGTTTCACCAAACCTTAACATGCAAACTAAACTAACAAATCATCATGATCAGCACACCTGCACCGATCCGATAATTACAAACCTAGGGTTATGAAACCTAACATTCATAACGCACATCCATATCGACCTTTAGGGAGATCATCAGAAGCGTAGCAGCAGCAAGGACCCCAGTCTCCAGATCGATCAACATCAGCCATCTCTCTCTCATAAACCCACGTACACAACAGAAAGAAACCATGAATAATCATGCGATCCTTTAAACAAACCCTAAGGTTTGACATCCAGCAAAAACAAACAACCC
Organism: Artemisia annua; assembly: GCA_014162995.1. Classification (NCBI taxonomy): domain Eukaryota; kingdom Viridiplantae; phylum Streptophyta; class Magnoliopsida; order Asterales; family Asteraceae; genus Artemisia; species Artemisia annua. Next base: position 18,315 of record LBNU01007700.1, read on the forward strand.
TAACGAGGGTACTTACACCATGAACAGACAGGCCATAGCCACCAACAACGAAGCAAGATCGAAACCCTAAAAAAGGTTTTGATATAACAGTCAAAGCATCAGTCCACCCGATGTGACAATCAATAAAAAACGAAACCCTAAAAAATAAGATTCCGTTTAACCATGAGCCACACGCCATCACCAAGTCATAACCAATAACCCATCGAATGTAAAAACCAGTGAGGTTTCATAACGTTAAGAACAAATCCAACCAGCAATACCAGCAAGCAGATCGTTAGGAAAATAACTCATGTAATAATAAACGATCAAGCAAGAACCCAATAAACCCTAACCGATTACCAAAATAAAAGAAATCGTTTAGGGTTGGAAACCTTCAATCGATCTCCCAATAAATGTGTATAGTAATCGATCAGGTAATATAAACAAACGAATAAACTAAACCCTAAGAAAAGTTCGATTAAAAATCGACAAAGGGAAAAACGGTTAGGGTTTAGAAAGAGCAACGATTTCACAAGAATAGGAGAATAGAACCAAGACACAACCCTTCCCATGTAATCACATTCATTACAACCGATTGCATATTATTAAAAAACAATAGAGAGGCGGTTGAATGAGATGTTTAGATCTGATCGGAGAATAGGGGAAGGGTTGGCCGGAAATCGCCCCTCATAAGATCGACTTTCCACCATAAACAGATTATTTTTATAAGCTACATGAAGTAACTTTTGATTTTTAGAGATTATGAAAAATTATTTTTTTACTTTACACTTAATTTTGTATTACGTTAATCGATGATAATATAACGTTATTTACATTAAAGCTCATAAGCTAAATAAAAGCATTCACACATGTGTATTTTTATTTTTTTTTTACACTTTTTTGCAAAAAAGTTTGATTTATTTTAGACCAAATTGGATGTTAATTTTGATAATTAATAGCCGGTATGAAAGCTTGATTTTGTCACGTGATAAACTCAAGTTTTTCTACCGGTCCGATATGATTTTCTTCTAAAAAATATTTTTATAAATTTAAGTTTTCTCTGGGTGTATATAATATTGTAAATACGATGCATATATCTCTTTATATAACAAAATTCGTAACAAAGAGAGTTGTAACATGCTTTTTTACGTCCTTCATGAGATGCAATTTTGTCATTTGCTTTCTTTCTCCTTGTTGGAAAATTCTGGATTTTGGTGGTCTAGATGTCTGTCGATAGATTTTTAAATTGTGGGGTTCATTTGGTTGTAAGCTTTGTAGTTTTATGAGTGTTTGAGGTTACGTTTTTCAAATTGTGGGGTTCACTGTTTGAAAAACAAAAGCTGAAAATGGGCTTTTCCGGAAAAATTATTTAGGTGGCGTTTGTTTTTTAAAATATGTCTTTTAAGAGCCTTTTAATCTGAATCGTTCAGATGCGGTCACTCAATTAGGTTATTAAATGCGTTTGTTTCTTTCTTCTCCTTTAAAGGCAGTTAGAGGCTCAAACCTCTTAATCAACAAGATGTGGATGAGATGTCTTGTTGCCTTTTAATGTCTTTAACTTTTATTTTATTTATTTATTTATTTATTTTTTTAAAGTATTATTTTTTTTCACTTTGTATTATATATTTTCACGAATTTTCTTTTAGTATTGATAATACGTTTAATGAGAGTTATGTCGTTATTTTATTTTGCTCAATAAAAGATGTTAAAAGATGATAACATGATGACAAAAATACTCGTACACAAGAATCTTTCAAACAATAAAAATTTATAACTACTTTGTAATATCAAATTGTGGCATGCGTATTTTGAGCATGAACCTTGATTTCTTTTTCTTTGAAAATATTTTTAATTGTTGAATGAGAATGTTAAGAATATTATAGAAATAATTTACTTTTTCTCATCGGAAATTATTTGATAGTGATAGTTTACAAAATAGTGAAAATATTTAGCAATATCTGAATGTAGTATATCAACTATATATGACTACTTTATGAGATCAAATGGCGACACAATATCCTTAATTGTTTGATTTAACATATTTTAATTTCGTGTTGCTAACTTGTGCTTGTTTTATGACTCAGTTGTTTATTTAATGTTTATAAACGTTTATGTATCATAAGAATAAATTTGCATTCAGACATTTTTCTACAAAAAACAAACAATATTATTTCATTTAAATTCAAACATTTACGTCTTAGATTTAGATTCAAATGTATGAATCAGATTCAAATTCAGATTCAAACATTTACTAAAGATTTTAATATTTCCATATTAAATAGCCAATAGAATTAAAGAGTGTGATTGATTATCCACTCACATATATCAAAGAAGCCATGCATGTATGATCGTGACCCACGTATCGCATATCCGATATGATAAAATAATTGTGGTCGAAAATAATTTAAACATACACACTTTTTTTTTTATTTATAAAGACATCTTTTCTCCCGCATCACATGAGCCAATGGAAGAAAAAAGGTACTCTACTTACATTTCATTTCCTTTCCTTTTTTAGATCTATATATACTTCCAAAAGAATTTCTTTTTAGAACATCCCACAAATTTGATTCTCGTTTGCCTAAAATTTTCAGATGTGCAGTTGTTACGGGAGGAAACAAAGGAATCGGATTCGAAATATGTCGTCAACTTGCTTTAAACGGGTTAGACGTCATATTAACTGCTAGAAATGAGGGTCGAGGAATTGAAGCTGTGAAAAAACTCAATGTTTCTGGCTTATCAAATGTTGTTTTTCATCAACTTGACATCAAAGATTCAACTAGCATAGCAACTCTGGCTAAGTTCATTGAAACCTATTACAAAAAACTCGATGTCCTGGTACGTAAAATATTCGGGAATTCTCTTGACAAAAAGAGTTAATGTACTAATTTATGTTGTGACATAGCTAAATTTTAGAAAAACATGCCTATTTATATAGAGAAAAAAAATGTGCTTTTTAATCAACAAAAATGTGAATTAATTGTGTATGCAGGTCAATAATGCAGCAGAAGGTGGAGTTATATATGTTGATGATAAAAAATTTAAAGATGGAGGAGGATTTGTAAGTAATTATATATATAGTGCACGAAATTTGGTAGTATTTTGGTTATTTACAATCAAAAAAATTTGTAACATTTATTTGTGCATAGTCTACCTCAACTATCTTACTTCTATGATACTTTTTGTATCATTTTTTCACAAGCTTGTTAAAACTGTTAACAAGCTTACTGCTATGTTTGATGTAATTAGATGCAAGTGATAGATGAGAATATAGAGCTTTTAAATGGCGTTATCGAGGAACCTTATGAATTAGCAGTCGAATGCTTGAAAACAAATTATTATGGAGCCAAAAAAACTACTGAGGCACTTGTTCCTCTTCTCGGACTTTCTAAATCGCCACGAATTGTGAATGTTTCCTCTGCTTACGGAGACCTACACGTAAGTAACTCATTGCAAATAAAAAAAAGTGGCCTCAAAATGTTTAGTTAATTATGAATACTTAAGTAAGTTGTACTTGTTTTGAAGTGGTTTCATAATGAGAAATTGAAAGAAGAGTTGCATGACATCGAGAACTTAACTGAAGATAGGATCGATGAGATTCTTCAATGGTTTTTAAGGGACTTTGAAGATGCTAAGTTGCGCGAGAATGGGTGGCCTTTGACAGTTGCTGCCTATAAAGTTTCGAAAGCCGCTCTTAATGCTTACACAAGACTAATGGCAAGAAAGTATCAAAATATTCTTGTGAATTGTGCCACTCCTGGCTATTGTATAACGGATATGACATCTCAAACGGGATTCAATACTGCAGAAGAAGGTGCTAAATGTCCAGTAATGGCTGCGATGTTGCCGGATGATGGACCTTCTGGTGTCTACTTTGATAGAATGGAAATAGCTCCATTCATATTAACACCAAGAGCAATATAACAAGAACACTTTCTTGTTCATTCAAGGATGCTTCATTTTTTCTGTAATATGTTTTATTGGTTTCTTCTTTGTCGTAACTTTTTGTGTTCGTGTAATTAAGAAGAGTAACTTCATAGCAAAAACAAGAATACAATTTATGGTATTTTATTTTTCATGTGCATGATTATGCATGATATGCTAGTTCAAAGCCAACTATGGATTATGTATGTTGTCAAGAGTGTCTATATGAGCCATTTTACTATACTGCATATAGAAACTGTTACACATATAGGAATCATGAAAGGTTTAAAGTGTTTTCGCACATAAATCAAACCGTATCTGCCATTTACTATACCTAAGTTGAATTCTAGGGCAGTATATGTTGTTACAGAAGAACCCTCACCAAAGATATGAGCTTTAAGAAATAAATGAGATTTACATTTTTTGCTTTCTTGATTCTTGCATCAAAGATGTATCATATGATCTTCTAAATGATGGGCTAAACAACGAAAAATCTACTCGATCTAGTGATCCTTTCAAGACTTAAAATGGGGCTATTTCCATTTGACTGCTGAAGGACCATAATTTTCAGGCAACAAACCGACCATTATAGGGGCTTTAGCACCTTCTTCAGGTGTAATGTATCCTGTTTGAGCTGACATATCTGTGATGACATAACCGAGATGCAGAGTTGATTCGCATATTGGGATACTAATTTACCATAAGCCTTGTGCCCTTGTGTAAGCATTGGCAGCAGCTTTTGAAATCGCAAGAACTACATTTTTCACTATTGTAAGAATTAGTTTAACAATTCTTTGTCATAACTTATTAGCAACAACAACAACAACATACCCAATTCCACCGGGGCAGGCTTTGCCATAACTTATAAGATAGTAATTTTTCGTGCCAAACACATTTCTCGTTAATTTCATTAAGATATCTCAATCAGATATAAAAACAATAGCTTATACTTTATAGTAATTCTTCATAAGTCAGCATACCATAAATTTGACAAAATCATATCTCAATCGATAATGCATGAGCGGAAGTTTACCTTTTACGACAATCAGTAATACTGACGTTCTATCAAAATGCATCTACCACTTCAGTGTCACATTCAATACAACTAAATACCCGCCATTTACTCTATTTCATGGCCAAGTGGAACAAGGAACGTAACAATAACTTGATCCAAGAACCAAGCTAGCTCCCATATTGATGTAATAGTCACATATGATCTTGAGGAAACGAAATTAATACCATGTACTCATCGGACCCTTCCAGGCCTTGTCATTTATATGGGTCGTACGTGCTAGCGCGTGCTTTCGTATTTATCCGAGTTTTTAACAATACGCTCTTGTTTAAATATGCTACTTTTAAAACCATAGCTACATATGTGCCTATGAAACTGTGTTCTAATTTTCTTTGAACAAGCTGCCACTGGTGCATGAGTCAATACCTCCTACTAATTATGTCTAAGTCATCCTCAAGGTTTGATATTTGTTTTGGACAATAAAATTTGAATTTGGACTAGAAGTTCAAAAACTGGATCGTCAAATAATTAATCTTAACAACATCAACATAGTATAATAAGTTAATAACTACACTACTAGAGTTTGTCACCGATCTTGTAATAATGGTTTTCAAGCTTTCAAAATCAACTAGCTCATATTTACTTTAAAATAGTCGCAACTTACACTATCAGAGCATCTTCAATGCATAAACCTTCAATAACTTTTTGCTATTCTAACAAGTCATTTTAGGGAGTTTTTTAGCATTGCAATGAAAGCTTTTTGAAAAGCTTTTAAGAAAGACTTGTTAAACTACAAGTCTTTCCTCAAAGTCTTGTAGGGTGTTTATTTTTTTTTGTTAGTTAAGAGATGGGTGGGGTCCATATGGGATTCATGGCTTTTAGTGTGTCTTAATGGGGAGAGGAAGACATTTTATTCCTTCTAGATATAGATGTGTTAGTGGAAATTGGTGGGTTCCACACAAAAAAGAAATATTATTAAATGCTTGTGTGGACCCATTCCCTTAGCTAAGGGATAAAAGAAACACCCCCTTATGATATGCATTAAATGCAAAAAGTTACGTAGTATTAAAGACTTTTTGCATTGTGGATGCTCTAAATTTTGGTAAATCAATGGCCACGTGCCGGTTCTTGAATGGATACATTTTGAAGAGAATATCTTATCTTGCTAGTATTTGAAAGGCAACTGATATAATATTGTAGCAGATTTTAGCTTGGGGCTTTTCGGATGGGCCATTTTTTGGGCTTGATGTAACAGATTTTATTAGCTTGAAAACATAGCAAGCCGATCTTTACTCTTTAATGCTTGGTACTTATATTTTCGATCTTCCATTAAGCTTCGTGTAAATTTCTGTTACTCTTTTATTTCGTTTCTTAATTTCTTAAAAGTACTTACAATATAAGATTACAATTTCACGTAATGTTTTCAATTTTAAAATAATAATTTTGCTCTTTATTTAAGAAGAAGTGCATATTCTTTTGTCATTTTCTAAAAATCCATTCATTCAAACTTGTCCAACTTGGAAAGTTAGCCGGCGTATACTTTATGGTAGCCGCCAATGTTATCACAAAATAATTTCTTTTGATTGTTAGTTTTGTTTTGCGTTTGAATTAACCCTCCCAGTTGGATGAAAATAATTAATGACCAGATATCACTTATAATCATGTAATCATTTCAAAAAAAAAAAAAAAAAAAAAAAAAAAAAAAAAAAAAAAAAAAAAAAAAAAAAAAAAAAAAAAAAAAAAAAAAAAAAAAAAAATATTTGACCCTAATGCATGTGTATGAAATACTAAAAGACGGGTGCATATTTATTTTAACGTTAATATAAAAACAAGAAAATATGTATGCATATGTTTTAATTTGTGTATTTGTGTTTACATTGTGCATATATGTTTTAATATGTATGCTAGTTGTTTATAATAAACAATTTACATTAATTGTTCCATAAAACACATATGTACCATTTTATTAATTGTGTCATAAGTAAAATACCATAAATAATAGCTTTTCGAAAATAACATGAATAAAATAAAAATTAATTTATAAATTTTCATTGATTCAGAAACTTTATGTAAAGTTCTGCACATAAATGAAGTTATTCATTGAACCTAAGCCTATTCACCCCATATCCGATATGATAAAATACTTGTGGACGAAAATATTCAGGTTCTCCCACATCACTTGAGCCAATGGAAGATAAAAGGTACTTACATTTCATTTCATTTTTTACATATATATACTTCAAAAAGAATTCCTTTTTACAACATCCCACAAATTTGATTCTCGTTTGCTTAAATTCTCAGATGTGCAGTTGTTACGGGAGGAAACAAAGGAATTGGATTCGAAATATGTCGTCAACTTGCTTTAAATGGGTTAGACGTCATATTAACTGCTAGAAATGAGAGTCGAGGGGTTGAAGCTGTGAAAAAACTCAATGTTTCTGGCTTATCAAATGTTGTTTTTCATCAACTTGACATCAAAGACTCAACTAGCATAACAACTCTGGCTAAGTTCATTGAAACCTATTACAAAAAACTCGATGTCCTGGTACGTAAAATATTCGGGGACTATAAAACGACTCTCTTAACAAAGAACTCCATTATCAAATGTGAATTAATTGTGTATGCAGGTCAATAATGCAGCAGAAAATGGAGCTATATATGTTGATGATAAAAAATTCAAAGATGGAGGAGGACTTGTAAGTGATTAATTACTGATTATGCATAGCGTACGAAACTTGGTTTTTGGTTGGTTTAATAGTTGCTACGGAGTGGTAGAGTAGTAGTTACTCGCGCGTTGTGGCGGTGGGTACCTTGTAATTAAAATTTTCGACAAACAGTGTTTTTTTGATGAAACGTTTTTCCCGACAATAACTTTATGTAAGATGAGAATTTTAGGTTATAATAACTTCAAACGATGACAAATTATACTATTATGTTAAAAGTAGACAGTAAAGAACATAGACATGTCATTTAATTATTATTATTATTATTATTATTATTATTATTATTATTATTATTATTATTATTATTTTTATAGATTGTATTAATTTTTACTTCTTGAATGTTTTAGTGTGTTTGTGAAGAATATTTTGAAATTTATGCTAATAACTTGTTTGATTTGTACAATGTTGTTTTTTAATTGTATTTTTGCATTGAGTGATGTTTAATGTTTTAATGATCACATGATTGAAGTTGTTAAAAATATATACGTTGGTGAATAAGTTAATTGTACAACATGCATATATAGTTGTATTGCTTAATATTTTAAGTTTTCAATGTCATATAATTATTTAATGGATAAAATGGTCTTCTTTTATTTTATTTTTATAAGCCAACTTATTTTAAAATTTCAAGCTTCTATAAGCTCTAATAAGCCCGTTGCCAAACATTGCCTATATGTAGTTTTGATCACATTCAAAAAAAAAATTGTAACCTTTATTTGTGTATAATTTACCTTAACTATGTATGATACTTTTTGTATCATCTTTTCACAAGCTTGTAAAAATTGTTAACAAGCTTAGCCCTATGTTTGATATAATTAGATGCAAGTGATCGATGAGAATGTAGAGCTTTTAAATGGCGTTATGGAGGAACCTTATGAATTAGCAGTCGAATGCTTGAAAGCAAATTATTATGGAGCCAAAAAAACTACTGAGGCACTTGTTCCTCTTCTCGGACTTTCTAAATCGCCACGAATTGTGAACGTTAGCTCTGCTTACGGAGACCTACACGTAAGTAACTCATTGCAAATTAAAAAAGTGACCCCAAAATGTTTAGTTAATTATGAATACTTAAGTAAGTTGTCGTACTTGTTTTGAAGTGGTTTCATAATGAGAATCTGAAAGAAGAGCTGCATGACATTGAGAACTTAAATGAAGAGAGAATTGATGAAATTATTCAATGGTTTTTAAGGGACTTTAAAGCTGTTAAGTTGCGAGAGAATGGGTGGCCTTTGACAGCTGCTGCTTATAAAGTTTCGAAAGCAACTCTTAATGCTTACACAAGGCTAATGGCAAGAAAGTATCAAAATATTCTTGTGAATTGTGCCAATCCTGGCTATTGTATAACGGATATGACATCTCAAACGGGATTCAATACCGCAGAAGAAGGTGCTAAATGTCCAGTAATGGCTGCGATGTTGCCGGATGATGGACCATCGGGTGTCTACTTTGACCGAATGGAAATAGCTCCATTTAATCACCAATAGCAATATATCAAGAAAACTTTCTTGTTCATGCAAGTATGCTCCATTTTTTCTGTACTGTGTTTTATTGGTTTGTCCTTTGTCGCAACTTTTTGTGTTTGTGTAATTAAGAAGAGTAACTTCGTAGCAAAACAAGAATACAAATTATGGTGTTTTATTCATGTGCGTGATTTATGCACTATGGATTATATATGTTGTCGAGGTTGTCTGAATGGGGTGGAGGGGTATTTATTAGGGAAAAGATAGCCATCGGATTAATACGAATTAAAAAAACAAATTGTACACGCACGAAATCAAAGAAATTAAATTATCATTTATTTAATTTAAAATAAAAATTACAATACGACATTTAAACAACAATATGAAAACCGAAAAACAATCGTCCTAATGGTATTTTTCGTTTAACCAAACAAACTTAGCAATGATTTGTTCTTGTATTTTTCCCGCATTTCAAAACAAAGCATCGTGCATCTCGTATTCTTTCAAAGATTATTCGTTTAAAAAAGCCTCTATTTAAGCACGGTTTTCTTGTGGAATGTCATTACATTTCTTGTACGCTTGCCGCAGATCATCTTTAGCTTCGCACGCTTTGTCAAATTGCACAGCTAAGTCGACTAACGCTTGCTGACGAACGGCATCCTCCTCAATTAGTTTATGAACACATGCTATGATTTCATCGAAAAATATGTGAAAGCGAACAAGCCATTATTTTTGATAGTATATAATTAAGTTTTTCGTGTGAAAATTAGTAAA
>LBNU01007700.1:35737-55035 GCA_014162995.1 Artemisia annua
AGGAAGTGCATCTGACGGGTTTCAGATGTTGACATCTTGTTTGATTGATTTAGTTTAAGCGTTTTAGGTTTAGGTTCTTCTTAATCATGGGAGTTTCCAGCACAAGCTCTTATATACCATTGTTGGATCGTTATACTCTGACCAAACTATTATATATAGCTTGTTAAGGTTAGTAGCCTTTGGATAAATCTAATCTACTAACCAATGAAACACTTGATTACTCTATTAAGTATGCGGAGAATTACTTAACTAAGCTTAGAAGAATAACAAACTTTGATTATATTAACACCTTAAATCTGCTTGTAGAATGCAGGACTATACAACTCTTAACTTCTCTAAATCGTTATTCGTAAAAAACTCTCTTATCTTCTAATGGCCAATCTAGGATCCTTTTATAGGCACAAGGAAAACCCTAGTCGGTTTACATAACTTGAACGACAAGTATACAATCCCTAACTTATAGAATATTATAGATTACATAATATTCTAATTCTAATAATATATTCAGTCTTTATCTTCAAGCAGTACTTTGACTTATCAACGAGCGGTACTTTGATCAATAGCAGTACGTTGACTTTAATACTTCAGCAGTACTCTGAAGAGCAGCACTTTGATATCCAGCAGTACTTTGATCTTTTATACCCCAACATTGTGAAAGGTATGTAAATGGGGGTAACATAAACACCCAAAGGTACGTAAAAGGCTATAATCCGAGTTAGTGCCAAGTAAACGGGTATGAGGCATTTCATTGTTAATAGCACTTGAAGGTAAAATATTTAATAAGCGGACGACCATATTGAGTGATTCAACCCCAAAAGTAGGGGAAGGTGAGCTTGAAAAAGTAAGGTCCGAATGAGATTTTTGATAGTGTGTATCATTCGTTCAGATTTACCATTTTATTGTGACGTTTATGGACAAGAGAACCTAACTGAATGCCGTTAGAGGCAAAATAATTTATGTAAGGCGTGGTTGTCAAATTCACCATCATGATCACACTGAAAAAACTTGATTTCATACTTAACTTGAGTATGAACAAAGTTACAAAACAACACAAATTTAGATAAGACGTCCAACTTATTAATCAATTAATAAGCCCAAACAAATGCGAATAATGATCCAAGGATATAACATAGTATTTAAAACCCGAAAGACTTGGAACGGGGGAAGTCCATACAACCGAGTGAACAATGTCAACACAAGATTTAACCAAAGTGTTAGAACTAACAAATGAAAGTCTCACGTGCTTGCCAAGCTGGCAAGCATGACAAAGAACAAGAGATTTATCTTTATTACTTAAAATGAAATTACCAGAAATAAGACGACAAAACGGTTCACTTTCTTGATGTCCAATTCATTGGTGCCACGCATGTTGACTCGCTAGAAAAACTTAAGGAATGGAAGAAGGCTTCGTAACCGGGAAGAGATCGCCCGTGCTATCACAATGGAGAAGCATTCGACGGGTCATAAAATCCTTTATAGAAAAACCAAATGCGTCGAATTCTATGGTATAGTTGTTATCACGAACAAATTGACGAGCGAAAACTAAATTTTTAACATGTTCGGAGTTATAAGGACATTATTAAGGTGAAGAGGTCTATGGGGAGTAGGCAAAATGCTATTGCCAGTGTTGGTGACGGGTATAGAATAGGGCTGAGCATCGGTCTAAGACCGGACCAGCAAAACCCGGACTGGACCGAGACCGAATTAGACCCAAACCACGAACTGAGGATCGGACCAAATGTGTTCGGTCTGGTCCGGGTTGGTTTGGTCCTTCATTCGGTCCGGTCTAAGAAGGCATTATTGGTTGGTTTGTAGGTAAGACCGGACCGGACTGGACCGAATCGAGACCGAAATAAGGAAAAACTTGGGACCGAGACGGGACCGTTGGTCCTTCGGTTCAGTCGGTTTTCTTGGGCTAGTCGGTTTTAGGATCTGCGATGTTCAGCGCTAGTATAGAATGATAATCACCAACATCAACAGAAGGATACATGCACATATTAAAAACATTAATAAGACAGTTAGGTTATTGAGATGAGAACTAGCACCTGTATTCATGCTCCATGCACCAGCAGTCATAGTGCTAAAGGCATGAGGTAAAGCCGTCTCTGGACCCGAAATAAATGTGTGACCCAGCTGTGTTGGTACTCGTATTAAAATTAGTACTCGTACCCGGCTGTTGTGTCTGACCCGTACTAGCAATAATTCTTGGATCCAAACGTGTGGACTGATCCAACATAGTAGAATGACCTGGTCAATTATTAGTTTGAAAGCCATTCGATTAAAACCTGGTGGACTTAGGTGTTGAGAAACAGGCCTGGTAGCTGGACCAGTAGATGGAGTGTGGCCCAAATTCCTTGCAAAACCACATTGGGCAATAATACCTGCTGGGCTTGAATTAGTGCAATCATTTGAGCAGGTGGTAAATTAATTGGAGCATTAACACTTGGACATAAGGTAGGAGCAGACCAAAGGAACGAATTATTGTGAGTATTGGCTCCAAAAGAAGAATTAACATATTTTCCGTGAGAAGAATCATGCACAAACTTACAAGTGCCACCAAAACGACAAAAACCTGTAGTAAAATTAAAACAAATCCGGGGCTCATTCGAGCGTTGAGAGGAGCGAGCAGTAGATTCGGTCAAGGTGAATCGTTTGTATGACAACAAGAAGTTAACAAAAAATATTGGGTTAACTATATATTCAACCAACGAATGAAACACAATACCAATGATATTCGAATAACTGTTGTTGCTCCTTTGAATTCTGTTGCTATTAATCATATGGTACACGAGTCTTTTACAACAAAGGAAAGTTCCACTTGTGATGCTAAGGTCGTTATTCCAATTACCGTGGTTGAGGAGATGTGTCACAAATTTACTAATACGCTCTACGGTTATTTTATTGGTCAAAGATTAGCATTTCCTTTGGTGGAAGATTATGTCAAGCATGCTTGGGCTAGGTTTGGTTTCCAACGTGTTATACTCCGTGGTAGTTTTTTCTTCTTCTAATTTTCATCACAAGAAGGTTTGCTTAAGGTGCTAGAAGGGGGTCCTTGGTTCATTAGATCAAATCCCATCTTCTTATATAATTGGGTGGCTAATACTAAATTGGAGAAGGAGGTTATTACAAAGGTGCCCGTTTGGGTGCGTTTTCATGGACTACCTGCTGTGGTGTATTCGGAAACTGGTATTAAGTTGATTGCTGAACGAGTGGGACGACTCATGAGATTGGATGAGGGTACTTCTGCTATGTGCATTAACCCTTGGGTTCGTTATTCTTATGCAAGATGTCTTATTAAGTTATATGATGTTCATGACATCTTGGAAGTTATTGAAGTTGATATTCCTTTGCCTAATGGGAAGGGCCATTATACAGAATACATTGATGCTGAATATGAATAGTGGCCGCCTCATTGCTCACTGATGCGCATGATGTGTTTGTTGAGGCAACATGATCAAGATCTCTTTATGTTTTAATGATGACAAATAAACCATCAAAACACATAAAATAACAAACGTTAGCCAAAATCCCCCGGAGCCAATAGCTAATCCTGGCGCGCTGCCCGCTCATCAACGCGCGGGTGACGCGCCAGGCCACTGTATGGTCTCGGGTGAATTTTGAAAGTCGGCTTTCCCCTTACCCGAAAAATGTGGATCTTTTAATACAGGTATGAATATGCTATGTGCTTAATTGAGAACACTCGAAACGAGTTATTGGATTAGAGAGATCCAACTTTTAAAGCACCCCACTTACGGAAAAATGCCAACTCATGTTTTCTAACTCTCGCCTCTAGCTAAGGCTTTTCTAAACTTAGGGAGCTTATATATTTCACGTAACATCATGTGAAAGCATCCATATGCTCATATCCCATGCTTACGTCTTCTCTAATCACGTAACGGGTGTACTCCCTTATTGGTCAAATTAAGTCTAAGGTCACTTTGCGTAAACGCATCCTTACCCGCATGGGTTATGCTTTACATCAAGGCAAAGCACTTAACTTGTTTGAACCAAGGTATTAGTTGAGAACGTCGAGTCGTGGAAAGTCATGAGATATGAAACTATGGATTCTTGACGTTGTGTTACTTGAACTTATAAGTAACCTATGATTTTCTCAACTTATAATCTTAATTGTCTAAACATTTTCTTCTTAATGACAATTAGATTATTTCTTAATCTTCCTCTTAATCTCATTTTTACAAAAAGACAAATACACCAAATCTCCCACAATCCTTCCCAAAATCCTTCCCAACATTCTCTTACAATATTCTCTTACACTCTCTTACAAAAGTCTACCTTTGTCCCTTCACATACTCCCACACAATATTCCCTCAATCTACCAACTTCTCATACAATCCTATACACACACATATACACCTTGTGTACACACACTTGATTTCAAAATACACACACTACTCTCAAAACCATCTCTTCTCTACACACTCCTTGACGGAGTTAAAATGTTACAAGAATTGGCCTCAAACATGACATGCATTGTGCATCAAGAAAGGGGTGATGACACTTGTGAGGACAATCTTGTAGACCACAAAAACTAGTTTTCTTATATCATGTATTAAATGTGTTTAGTAGATGCTTTGCGTGTATTTTGTGTTCCTTGGATCTCATGGTATCGTGATATGGTTGTAATTCTAGCTTTCAAGCTTTATAATAATAATAAATGCACTTTCTTCAATTTTGTCATGCTCAACAAATGGTTATTGGAGTCATATTGGACGAATTTGTCATATTATTGTGGACTAACCCATGTTGCAAGACTCCAAATGGTAACCTAACCCATTTTGGAACTTTCACATGTGAGGATTTCTTGTTTGTTGCATGTTGTGATTTCTATGTGTAGCTAGGCCACCGCAAAGGTGAGGCTCTTGACCCATGGATCCCCGCCTTGAAACAAGGGGGAGCAACGATCTAGGGGGAGCTATGTTCAAGGGGGAGCACATTCGGGTGCACATACAAGCTAGCTCATTAATCCCACAGGCCCAAGTTCGAAACCTGGCTTGATTGGTAGTCCCACCTTTTTGATTCGACAAAAGGGGGAGAAAGAAAGCAAGAGCGTGAAGACCATTCAATAAATGTTAAAGGCTTCTCCAAATTACAAGGCAAAGGTCAAGATGCAAGCTACACTAAAGGCGCGCTTTGTCTTCGCTAAGTTTTGTAATTTTATTTGCTTTCGGTTTTTATTTGTCATCATCAAAAAGGGGGAGATTGTTGAGGCAACATGATCAAGATCTCTTTAGGTTTTAATGATGACAAATAAACCATCGAAACACATAAAATAACAAACGTTAGCCAAAATTCCCCGGAGCCAATAGCTGCTCCTGGCGCGCTGCCCGTGCGTCAACGCCCGGGTGGCGCCAGGCCACTGTATGGTCTCGGGCGTATTTTGAAAGTTGGCTTTCCCCTTACCCGACAAATGTGGATCTTTCAATACAGGTATGAATATGCTATGTGCTTAATTGAGAACACTCGAAACGAGTTATGGGATTAGAGAGATCCAACTTTTAAAGCACCCACTTACGGGAAAATGCCAACTCATGTTTTCTAACTCTCGCCTCTACCAAGGCTTTTCTAAACTTAGGGAGCTTATATATTTCACGTAACATCATGTGAAAGCATCCATATGCTCATATCCCGTGCTTACGTCTTCTCTAATCACGTAACGGGTTTACTCCCTTATTGGTCAAATTAAGTCTAAGGTCACTTTGCGTAAACGCATCCTTGCCCGCATGGGTTATGCTTTACATCAAGGCAAAGCACTAAACTTGTTTGAACCAAGGTATTAGTTAAGAACGTCAAGTCGTGGAAAGTCATGAGATATGAAACTATGGATTCTCGACGTTGTGTTACTTGAACTTATAAGTAACCTATGATTTTCTCAACTTATAATCTTAATTGTCTAAACATTTTCTTCTTAATGACAATTAGATTATTTCTTAATCTTCCTCTTAATCTCATTTTAACAAAAATACAAATACACCAAATCTCCCACAATCCTTCCCAAAATCCTTCCCAACATTCTCTTACAATATTGTCTTACACTCTCTTACAAAAGTGTACCTTTGTCCCTTCACATACTCCCACACAATATTCCCTCAATCTACCAACTTCCCATACAATCCTATACACATACTTATACACCTTGTGTACACACACTTGATTTCAAAATACACACACTACTCTCACAACCATCTCTTCACTACACACTCCATGATGGAGTTAAAACGTTACAAGCATTGGCCTCAAACATGACATGCATTGTGCATCAAGAAAGGGGTGATGACACTTGTGAGGACAATCTTGTAGACCACAAGAACTAGTTTTCTTTTATCATGTATTAAGTGTGTTTGGTAGATGCTTTGTGCGTATTTTGTGTTCCTTGGATCTCATGGTATCGTGATATGGTTGTAATTCTAGCTTTCAAGCTTTATAATAATAATAAATGCACTTTCTTCAATTTTGTCATGCTCAACAAATGGTTATTGGAGTCATATTGGACGAGTTTGTCATATTATTGTGGACTAACCCATGTTGCAAGATTCCAAATGGTAACCTAACCCATTTTGGAACTTTCACATGTGAGGATTTCTTGTTTGTTGCATGTTGTGATTTCTATGTGTAGCTAGGCCACCGCAAAGGTGAGGCTCTTGACCCATGGATCCCCGCCTTGAAACAAGGGGGAGCAACGATCTAGGGGGAGCTATTTTCAAGGGGGAGCACATTCGGGTGCACTTACAAGCTAGCTCATTAATCCCACAGGCCCAAGTACGAAACCTGGCTTGATTGGTAGTCCCACCTTTTTGATTCGACAAAAGGGGGAGAAAGAAAACAAGAGCGTGAAGACCATTCAAGAAATGTTAAAGGCTTCACCAAATTACAAGGCAAAGGTCAAGACGCAAGCTACACCAAAGGCGCGCTTTGTCTTCGCTAAGTTTTGTAATTTTATTTGCTTTCGGTTTTTATTTGTCATCATCAAAAAGAGGGAGATTGTTGAGGCAACATGATTAAGATCTCTTTATGTTTTAATGATGACAAATAAACCATCGAAACACATAAAATAACAAACGTTAGCCAAAATTCCCCGGAGCCTATAGCTGCTCCTGACGCGCCAGGCCACTGTATGGTCTCGGGCGACTTTTGAAAGTTGGCTTTCCCCTTACCCGAAAAATGTGGATCTTTCAATACAGGTATGAATATGCTATGTGCTTAATTGAGAACACTCGAAAGGAGTTAAGGGATTAAAGAGATCCAACTTTTAAAGCACCTACTTACGGGAAAATGCCAACTCATGTTTTCTAACTCTCGCCTCTACCCAAGGCTTTTCAAAACTTAGGGAGCTTATATATTTCAAGTAACATCATGTGAAAGCATTCATACGCTCATATCCCGTGCTTACGTCTTCTCTAATCACGTAACGGATTTACTTCCTTATTGGTCAAATTAAGTCTAAGGTCTCTTTGCGTAAACGCATCCTTACCCGCACGGGTTATGCTTTACATCAAGGCGAAGCACTTAACTTGTTTGAACCAAGGTATTAGTTGAGAACGTCGAGTCGTGGAAAGTCATGAGATATGAAACTATGGATTCTCGACGTTGTGTTACTTGAACTTATAAGTAACCTATGATTTTCTCAACTTATAATCTTAATTGTCTAAACATTTTCTTCTTAATGACAATTAGATTATTTCTTAATCTTCCTCTTAATCTCATTTTTACAAAAAGACAAATACACCAAATCTCCCACAATCCTTCCCAAAATCCTTCCCAACATTCTCTTACAATATTCTCTTACACTCTCTTACAAAAGTGTACCTTTGTCCCTTCACATACTCCCACACAATATTCCCTCAATCTACCAACTTCCCATACAATCCTATACACATACTTATACACCTTGTGTACACACACTTGATTTCAAAATACACACACTACTCTCACAACCATCTCTTCACTACACACTCCATGATGGAGTTAAAATGTTACAAGCATTGGCCTCAAACATGACATGCATTGTGCATCAAGAAAGGGGTGATGACACTTGTGAGGACAATCTTGTAGACCACAAGAACTAGTTTTCATATATCATGTATTAAGTGTGTTTGGTAGATGCTTTGTGCGTATTTTGTGTTCCTTGGATCTCATGGTATCGTGATATGGTTGTAATTCTAGCTTTCAAGCTTTATAATAATAATAAATGCACTTTCTTCAATTTTGTCATGCTCAACAAATGGTTATTGGAGTCATATTGGACGAATTTGTCATATTATTGTGGACTAACCCATGTTGCAAGATTCCAAATGGTAACCTAACCCATTTTGGAACTTTCACATGTGAGGATTTCTTGTTTGTTGCATGTTGTGATTTCTATGTGTAGCTAGGCCACCGCAAAGGTGAGGCTCTTGACCCATGGATCCCCGCCTTGAAACAAGGGGGAGCAACGATCTAGGGGGAGCTATGTTCAAGGGGGAGCACATTCGGGTGCACATACAAGCTAGCTCATTAATCCCACAGGCCCAAGTTCGAAACCTGGCTTGATTGGTAGTCCCACCTTTTTGATTCGACAAAAGGGGGAGAAAGAAAGCAAGAGCGTGAAGACCATTCAAGAAATGTTAAAGGCTTCACCAAATTACAAGGCAAAGGTCAAGACGCAAGCTACACCAAAGGCGCGCTTTGTCTTCGCTAAGTTTTGTAATTTTATTTGCTTTCGGTTTTTATTTGTCATCATCAAAAAGAGGGAGATTGTTGAGGCAACATGATTAAGATCTCTTTATGTTTTAATGATGACAAATAAACCATCGAAACACATAAAATAACAAACGTTAGCCAAAATTCCCCGGAGCCTATAGCTGCTCTTGACGCGCCAGGCCACTGTATGGTCTCGGGAGACTTTTGAAAGTTGGCTTTCCCCTTACCCGACAAATGTGGATCTTTCAATACAGGTATGAATATGCTATGTGCTTAATTGAGAACACTCGAAATGAGTTATGGGATTAAAGAGATCCAACTTTTAAAGCACCTAATTACGGGAAAATGCCAACTCATGTTTTCTAACTCTCGCCTCTAGCCAAGGCTTTTCTAAACTTAGGGAGTTTATATATTTCAAGTAACATCATGTGAAAGCATTCATACGCTCATATCCCGTGCTTACGTCTTCTCTAATCACGTAACGGGTTTACTCCCTTATTGGTCAAATTAAGTCTAAGGTCTCTTTGCGTAAACGCATCCTTACCCGCACGGGTTATGCTTTACATCAAGGCAAAGCACTTAACTTGTTTGAACCAAGGTATTAGTTGAGAACGTCGAGTCGTGGAAAGTCATGAGATATGAAACTATGGATTCTCGACGTTGTGTTACTTGAACTTATAAGTAACCTATGATTTTCTCAACTTATAATCTTAATTGTCTAAACATTTTCTTCTTAATGACAATTAGATTATTTCTTAATCTTCCTCTTAATCTCATTTTTACAAAAAGACAAATACACCAAATCTCCCACAATCCGACAAAAGGGGGAGAAAGAAAGCAAGAGCGTGAAGACCATTGAAGAAATGTTAAAGGCTTCACCAAATTACAAGGCAAAGGTCAAGACGCAAGCAACACCAAAGGCGCGCTTTGTCTTCGCTAAGTTTTGTAATTTTATTTGCTTTCGGTTTTTATTTGTCATCATCAAAAAGAGGGAGATTGTTGAGGCAACATGATCAAGATCTCTTTATGTTTTAACGATGACAAATAAACCATCGAAACACATAAAATAACAAACGGTTAGCCAAAATTCCCCGGAGCCTATAGCTGCTCCTGACGCACCAGGCCACTGTATGGTCTCGGGCAACTTTTGAAAGTTGGCTTTCCCCTTACCCGATAAATGTGGATCTTTCAATACAGGTATGTATATGCTATGTGCTTAATTGAGAACACTCGAAACGAGTTATGGGATTAGAGAGATCCAACTTTTAAAGCACCCACTTACGGGAAAATGCCAACTCATGTTTTCTAACTCTCACCTCTAGCCAAGGCTTTTTTAAACTTGGGGAGCTTATATATTTCACGTAACATCATGTGAAAGCATCCATATGCTCATATCCCGTGCTTACGTCTTCTCTAATCACGTAACGGGTTTACTCCCTTATTGGTCAAATAAAGTCTATTATCACTTTGCGTAAACGCATCCTTACCCGCATGGGTTATGCTTTACATCAAGGCAAAGCACTTAACATGTTTGAACCAAGGTATTAGTAGAGAACGTCGAGTCGTGGAAAGTCATAAGATATGAAACTATGGATTCTCGACGTTGTGTTACTTGAACTTATAAGTAACATATGATTTTCTCAACTTATAATCTTAATTGTCTAAACATTTTCTTCTTAATGACAATTAGATTATTTCTTAATCTTCCTCTTAATCTCATTTTTACAAAAAGACAAATACACCAAATCTCCCACAATCCTTCCCAAAATCCTTCCCAACATTCTCTTACAATATTCTCTTACACTCTCTTACAAAAGTGTACCTTTGTCCCTTCACATACTCCCACACAATATTCCCTCAATTTACCAACTTCCCATACAATCCTATACACACACTTATACACCTTGTGTACACACACTTGATTTCAAAATACACACACTACTCTCACAACCATCTCTTCTCTACACACTCCATGACGGAGTTAAAATGTTATAAGCATTGGCCTCAAACATGACATGCATTGTGCATCAAGAAAGGGGTGATGACACTTGTGAGGACAATCTTGTAGACCACAAGAACTAGTTTTCGTATATCATGTATTAAGTGTGTTTGATAGATGCTTTGTGTGTATTTTGTGTTCCTTGGATCTCATGGTATCGTGATATGGTTGTAATTCTAGCTTTCAAGCTTTATAATAATAATAAGAGCACTTTCTTCAATTTTGTCATGCTCAACAAATGGTTATTGGAGTCATATTGGGCGAATTTGTTATATTATTGTTGACTAACCCATGTTGCAAGACTCCAAATGGTAACCTAACCCATTTTGGAACTTTCGCATGTGAGGATTTCTTGTTTGTTGCAGGTTTTGATTTCTATGTTTAGCTAGGCCACCGCAAAGGTGAGGCTCTTGACCCATGGATCCCCGCCTTGAAACAAGGGGGAGCAACGATCTAGGGGGACCTATGTTCAAGGGTGAGCACATTCGGGTGCCTATACAAGCTAGCTCATTAATCCCACAGGCCTAAGTTCGAAACCTGGCATGATTGGTAGTCCCACCTTTTTGATACGACAAAAGGGGGAGAAAGAAAGAAAGAGCGCGAAGACCATTCAAGAAATGTTAAAGGCTTCACCAAATTACAAGGCAAAGGTCAAGACGCAAGCTACACCAAAGGCGCGCTTTGTCTTCGCTAAGTTTTGTAATTTTATTTGCTTTCGGTTTTTATTTGTCATCATCAAAAAGGGGGAGATTGTTAAGGCAACATGATCAAGATCTCTTTATGTTTTAATGATGACAAATAAACCATCGAAACACATAAAATAACAAACGTTAGCCAAAATTCCCCGGAGCCTATAGCTGCTCTTGGCGCGCTGCCCGCGCGTCAATACGCGGGTGACTCGCCAGGCCATTGTATGGTCTCGGGCGAATTTTGAAATTCGGCTTTCCCCGTACCCAACAAATGTGGATCTTTCAATACAGGTATGAATATGCTATGTGCTTAATTGAGAACACTCGAAATGAGTTATGGGATTAAAGAGATCCAACTTTTAAAGCTCCCACTTATGGAAAATGCCAACTCATGTTTTCAAACTCTCGCCTCTAGCCAAGGCTTTTCTAAACTTAGGGAGCTTATATATTTCACGTAACATCATGTGAAAGCATCCATATGCTCATATCCCGTGCTTACGTCTTCTCTAATCACGTAACGGGTTTACAACTTTATTGGTCAAATTAAGTTTAAGGTCACTTTGCGTAAACGCATCCTTGCCCGCATGGGTTATGTTTTACATCAAGGCAAAGCACTTAACTTGTTTGAACCAAGGTATTAGTTAAGAACGTCAAGTCGTGGAAAGTCATGAGATATGAAACTATGGATTCTCGACGTTGTGTTACTTGAACTTATAAGTAACCTATGATTTTCTCAACTTATAATCTTAATTATCTAAACATTTTCTTCTTAATGACAATTAGATTATTTCTTAATCTTCCTCTTAATCTCATTTTTACAAAAAGATAAATACACCAAATCTCCCACAATCCTTCCCAAAATCCTTCCCAACATTCTCTTACAATATTCTCTTACACTCTCTTACAAAAGTGTACCTTTGTCCCTTCACATACTCCCACACAATATTTCCTCAATCTACCAACTTCCCATACAATCCTATACACATACTTATACACCTTGTGTACACACACTTGATTTCAAAATACACACACTACTCTCACAACCATCTCTTCTCTACACACTCCATGAGGGAGTTAAAATGTTACAAGCATTGGCCTCAAACATGACATGCATTGCGCATCAAGAAAGGGGTGATGACACTTGTGAGGACAATCTTGAAGACCACAAGAACTAGTTTTCGTATATCATGTATTAAGTGTGTTTGGTAGATGCTTTGTGCGTATTTTGTGTTCCTTGGATCTCATGGTATCGTGATATGGTTGTAATTCTAGCTTTCAAGCTTTATAATAATAATAAATGCACTTTCTTCAATTTTGTCATGCTCAACAAATGGTTATTGGAGTCATATTGGATGAATTTGTCATATTATTGTGGACTAACCCATGTTGCAAGACTCCAAATGGTAACCTAACCCATTTTGGAACTTTCACATGTGAGGATTTCTTGTTTGTTGCATGTTGTGATTTCTATGTGTAGCTAGGCCACCACAAAGGTGAGGCTCTTGACCCATGGATCCCCGCCTTGAAACAAGGGGGAGCAACGATCTAGGGGGAGCTATGTTCAAGGAGGAGCACATTCGGGTGCACATACAAGCTAGCTCATTAATCCCACAGGCCCAAGTTCGAAACCTGGCTTGATTGGTAGTCCCACCTTTTTGATTCGACAAAAGGGGGAGAAAGAAAGCAAGAGCGTGAAGACCATTCAAGAAATGATAAAGGCTTCACCAAATTACAAGGCAAAGGTCAAGACGCAAGCTACACCAAAGGCGCGCTTTGTCTTCGCTAAGTTTTGTAATTTTATTTGCTTTCGGTTTTTATTTGTCATCATCAAAAAGGGGGAGATTGTTAAGGCAACATGATCAAGATCTCTTTATGTTTTAATGATGAAAAATAAACCATCGAAACACATAAAATAACAAACGTTAGCCAAAATTCCCCGGAGCCTATAGCTGCTCCTGGCGCGCTGCCCGCGCGTCAAGACGCGGGTGACTCGCCAGGCCACTGTATGGTCTCGGGCGAATTTTGAAATTCGGCTTTCCACGTACCCAAAAAATGTGGATCTTTCAATACAGGTATGAATATGCTATGTGCTTAATTGAGAACACTCGAAACGAGTTATGGGATTAAAGAGATCCAACTTTTAAAGCTCCCACTTATGGAAAATGCCAACTCATGTTTTCTAACTCTTGCCTCTAGCCAAGGCTTTTCTAAACTTAGGGAGCTTATATATTTCACGTAACATCATGTGAAAGCATCCATATGCTCATATCCCGTGCTTACGTCTTCTCTAATCACGTAACGGGTTTACTCCCTTATTGGTCAAATTAAGTCTAAGGTCACTTTGCGTAAACGCATCCTTGCCCGCATGGGTTATGCTTTACATCAAGGCAAAGCACTTAACTTGTTTGAACCAAGGTATTAGTTAAGAACGTCAAGTTGTGGAAAGTCATGAGATATGAAACTATGGATTCTCGACGTTGTGTTACTTAAACTTATAAGTAACCTATGATTTTCTCAACTTATAATCTTAATTGTCTAAACATTTTCTTCTTAATGACAATTAGATTATTTCTTAATATTCCTCTTAATCTCATTTTTACAAAAAGACAAATACACCAAATCTCCCACAATCCTTCCCAAAATCCTTCCCAACATTCTCTTACAATATTGTCTTACACTCTCTTACAAAAGTGTACCTTTGTCCCTTCACATACTCCCACACAATATTCCCTCAATCTACCAACTTCCCATACAATCCTATACACATACTTATACACCTTGTGTACACACACTTGATTTCCAAATACACACACTACTCTCACAACCATCTCTTCTCTACACACTCCATGATGGAGTTAAAATGTTACAAGCATTGGCCTCAAACATGACATGCATTGTGCATCAAGAAAGGGATGATGACACTTGTGAGAACAATCTTGTAGACCACAAGAACTAGTTTTCGTATATCATGTATTAAGTGTGTTTGGTAGATGCTTTGTGCGTATTTCGTGTTCCTTGGATCTCATGGTATCGTGATATGGTTGTAATTCAAGCTTTCAAGCTTTATAATAATAATAAATGCACTTTCTTCAATTTTGTCATGCTCAACAAATGGTTATTGGAGTCATATTGGACGAATTTGTCATATTATTGTGGACTAACCCATGTTGCAAGACTCCAAATGGTAACCTAACCCATTTTGGAACTTTCACATGTGAGGATTTCTTGTTTGTTGCATGTTGTGATTTCTATGTGTAGCTAGGCCACCGCAAAGGTGAGGCTCTTGACCCATGGATCCCCGCCTTGAAACAAG
Source organism: Artemisia annua (assembly GCA_014162995.1). Taxonomy (NCBI): domain Eukaryota; kingdom Viridiplantae; phylum Streptophyta; class Magnoliopsida; order Asterales; family Asteraceae; genus Artemisia; species Artemisia annua. The sequence continues at coordinate 50,436 of LBNU01007700.1, forward strand.
GGGGAGCAACGATCTAGGGGGAGCTATGTTCAAGGGGGAGCACATATGGGTGCCTATACAAGCTAGCTCATTAATCCCACAGGCCCAAGTTCGAAACCTGGCTTGATTGGTAGTCCCACCTTTTTGATACGACAAAAGGGGGAGAAAGAAAGCAAGAGCGCGAAGACCATTCAAGAAATGTTAAAGGATTCACCAAATTACAAGGCAAAGGTCAAGACGCAAGCTACACCAAAGGCGCGCTTTGGCTTCGCTAAGTTTTGTAATTTTATTTGCTTTCGGTTTTTATTTGTCATCATCAAAAAGGGGGAGATTATTAAGGCAACATGATCAAGATCTCTTTATGTTTTAATGTTGACAAATAAACCATCGAAACACATAAAATAACAAACGTTAGCCAAAATTCAACGGAGCCTATAGCTGCTCCCGACGCGCTAGGCCACTGTATGGTCTCGGGCGACTTTTGAAAGTTGGCTTTCCCCTTACCCGACAAATGTGGATCTTTCAATACAGGTATGAATATGCTATGTGCTTAACTGAGAACACTCGAAACGAGTTATGGGATTAGAGAGATCCAACTTTTAAAGCACCCACTTACGGGAAAATGCCAACTCATGTTTTCTAACTCTCGCCTCTAGCCAAGGCTTTTCTAAACTTAGGGAGCTTATATATTTCACGTAACATCATGTGAAAGCATCCATATGCTCATATCCCGTGCTTACGTCTTCTCTAATCACGTAACGGGTTTACTCCCTTATTGGTCAAATTAAGTCTATGGTCACTTTGCGTAAATGCATCCTTACCCGCATGGGTTATGCTTTACATCAAGGCAAAGCGCTTAACTTGTTTGAACCAAGGTATTAGTTGAGAACGTCGAGTCGTGGAAAGTCATAAGATATGAAACTATGGATACTCGACGTTGTGTTACTTGAACTTATAAGTAACATATGATTTTCTCAACTTATAATCTTAATTGTCTAAACATTTTCTTCTTAATGACAATTAGATTATTTCTTAATCTTCCTCTTAATCTCATTTTTACAAAAAGACAAATACACCAAATCTCCCACAATCCTTCCCAAAATCCTTCCCAACATTCTCTTACAATATTGTCTTACACTCTCTTACAAAAGTGTACCTTTGTCCCTTCACATACTCCCACACAATATTCCCTCAATCTACCAACTTCCCATACAATCCTATACACACACTTATACACCTTGTGTACACACACTTGATTTCAAAATACACACACTACTCTCACAACCATCTCTTCTCTACACACTCCATGACGGAGTTAAAATGTTACAAGCATTGGCCTCAAACATGACATGCATTGTGCATCAAGAAAGGGGTGATGACACTTGTGAGGACAATCTTGTAGACCACAAGAACTAGTTTTCTTATATCATGTATTAAATGTGTTTGATAGATGCTTTGTGCGTATTTTGTGTTCCTTGGATCTCATGGTATCGTGATATGGTTGTAATTCTAGCTTTCAAGCTTTATAATAATAATAAATGCACTTTCTTCAATTTTGTCATGCTCAACAAATGGTTATTGGAGTCATATTGGAAGAGTTTGTCATATTATTGTGGACTAACCCATGTTGCAAGACTCCAAATGGTAACCTAACCCATTTTGGAACTTTCGCATGTGAGGATTTCTTGTTTGTTGCTTGTTGTGATTTCTATGTGTAGCTAGGCCACCGCAAAGGTGAGGCTCTTGACCCATGGATCCCCGTCTTGAAACAAGGGGGAGCAACGATCTAGGGGGAGCTATGTTCAAGGGGGAGCACATTCGGGTGCACATACAAGCTAGCTCATTAATCCCACAGGCCCAAGTTTGAAACCTGGCTTGATTGGTAGTCCCACCTTTTTGATTCGACGAAAGGGGGAGAAAGAAAGCAAGAGTGTGAAGACCATTCAAGAAATGTTAAAGGCTTCACCAAATTACAAGGCAAAGGTCAAGACGCAAGCTACACCAAAGGCGCGCTTTGTCTTCGCTAAGTTTTGTAATTTTATTTGCTTTCGGTTTTTATTTGTCATCATCAAAAAGGGGGAGATTGTTAAGGCAACATGATCAAGATCTCTTTATGTTTTAATGATGACAAATAAACCATCGAAACACATAAAANAAAGAAAGCAAGAGTGTGAAGACCATTCAAGAAATGTTAAAGGCTTCACCAAATTACAAGGCAAAGGTCAAGACGCAAGCTACACCAAAGGCGCGCTTTGTCTTCGCTAAGTTTTGTAATTTTATTTGCTTTCGGTTTTTATTTGTCATCATCAAAAAGGGGGAGATTGTTAAGGCAACATGATCAGGATCTCTTTATGTTTTAATGATGACAAATAAACCATCGAAACACATAAAATAACGAACGTTAGCCAAAATTCCCCGGAGCCTATAGCTGCTCCTGGCGCGCTGCCCGCGCGTCAACGCGCGGGTGACTCGCCAGGCCACTGTATGGTCTCGGGCGAATTTTGAAATTCGGCTTTCCCCGTACCCAAGAAATGTGGATCTTTCAATACAGGTATGAATATGCTATGTGCTTAATTGATAACACTCGAAGTGAGTTATGGGATTAAAGAGATCCAACTTTTAAAGCTCCCACTTATGGGAAAATGCCAACTCATGTTTTCTAACTCTCGCCTCTAGCCAAGGCTTTTCTAAACTTAGGGAGCTTATATATTTCACGTAACATCATGTGAAAGCATCCATATGCTCATATCCCGTGCTTACGTCTTCTCTAATCACGTAACGGGTTTACTCCCTTATTGGTCAAATTAAGTCTAAGGTCACTTTGCGTAAACGCATCCTTACCCGCATGGGTTATGCTTTACATCAAAGTAAAGCACTTAACTTGTTTGAACCAAGGTATTAGTTAAGAACGTCAAGTCGTGGAAAGTCATGAGATATGAAACTATGGATTCTCGAAGTTGTGTTACTTGAACTTATAAGTAACCTATGATTTTCTCAACTTATAATCTTAATTGTCTAAACATTTTCTTCTTAATGACAATTAGGTTATTTCATAATCTTCCTCTTAATCTCATTTTTACAAAAAGACAAATACACCAAATCTCCCACAATCCTTCCCAACATTCTCTTACAATATTGTCTTACACTCTCTTACAAAAGTGTACCTTTGTCCCTTCACATACTCCCACACAATATTCCCTCAATCTACCAACTTCCCATACAATCCTATACACACACACTTATACACCTTGTGTACACACACTTGATTTCAAAATACACACACTACTCTCTCAACCATCTCTTCTCTACACACACTAGCCAACTCACCATATCCCTTCCATATCCAAATCTTTTACACAATCCCTTACATCACATCCCTTACACAATCCAACTCATATCTTATATTCTTTACACACTTTACATCTCAACCATCCATTCCCTTACAACACTTCTCAAACCTCCATTATAATCACATGCCAATAATTTGAAATTCAAAATAGGCTCCCTTTGATCCTAGCCATCCATTTCAAATAAACTCATCTCAACCCTCCTTTTTCCCACATGCCAAATAGTTTGAAATTCAAAAGAGGCTCCCTTTGATCTCAACCATTCAATTCAAACTGAAACCATCTCAACCATCCATTTTATTTCTTCCCACCATGTTTTGGAATATTCCACTAGCATATTCTTTCTTTCTCTTTTTTCCATCACATGGAAATAATCCTAGCCATCCAATTCAAACCATCTCATCTCAACCATCCATCCTACACTTCCTCCCTAAGGGTGGAATATAACTTGGCATATTCTTTCTCTCTTTTTCTTTGCCACTTAAGGAATACCCAATCTACCCCTACCAAATTACCCTTTCTACATTTCTACCCTTGGTATTTGGTTTTCTAATAAACACTTCACAAAATGATTTTCTAATTGGCTATTTGAGTTGGTAAATGTGACAACTGGCAAATTAGGGAGCCATTTAAAAACCCGCATTACTTTAAATTTAATGACTTTGGAATATTTATAAGTCTATTCGCGATAAGTTGCAAACTTTGAATCGTAAATTTTAAATTCGTGGTTTCTATGGAATTCGTATTGGGATTTTAAATTTAATATGGAATATATGTGGTGATTTATTTTTGAGATCATTATTAGGCACTACGTTGACTCCGGCACTAGGATAACCTAACGAATTTAAATGTTTTGAACGTATGGTTTGGTTTATATATGTATCGAACATATTATGGAATTTGTAATATTGGGAACGAGCCCGGTATGAGGGTGTCGAGATGTTTTGAAAAGTTTACGAATGTGGTCATTGTGTTTTACGACTAGCAGCCTTTTTTCCATTTACTAATGATGATTATTATTATTACTACTAGTTTATATATATATATATATATATATATATATATATATATATATATATATATATATATATATATATATATATATATATATATATATATATATATATATATATATATATATATATATATATATATATATATATAAATCGTCCTTGTGGGGTTATACCCGGCCACAAACACAAACCCACACACAAACATAACATCACCCATCTCTCTCTGTTGGGTCAAAGTACTGATGCAAGTCAAAGTACTGC
>LBNU01007702.1:6513-16904 GCA_014162995.1 Artemisia annua
GATTGACACACCTTTGCTTACACCGTTAACGACACCAACAAAAGTTCGAGTCACTAATAAAGCTAGAACCAATCTCACAACTCTTCACGACTTATCACAACTTCTACCAATTTATGCACACACAACTACTACACTACTTCTCACAACTTCACTAATCCTACTTCACAACACTACTTTTCTTCACTACTTCTCTCACAACTAGCAATATAAATCTCCTAAGATAAACACATTACACCTTTACAAACAATATATACAACTACTAACAAATATCTACATATATTCTTTAATTGATGTTGAAGGAGTATTCTTCTTTTGCACTTTGAATGATGAGGAATTGAATCACTTGAAACAAAGACTTATAATCTTATATCAAAGGATTTAGAATGATGTTTAGAAAGGATTTGGGAACTGGAAAAAATTCGTGCAAAAGGTTGAGGAAAAAAGCAGAATGAACCAGTACTTTATAGCAAAAGATTCCTAAAACAGGAGTGTGTCGGCCCCCCTTAAATGGTGCCATCACCCTTTTAAAATTAAGGGCCACCTTACAACTAAGAGGGGGCGCCCTCCTGTAAGTAAAATCTCTTTTGTCTTTTCGGAGGAAAGTTTATTTGGGTAGAAAACTAACTGATTTTGGTTAAAAATTGACATTCATAATAATTGTATTTGAATTAAACATTTTCTTTAATTACAAAGTGTTTTTCAAAAGTATAATGAGAACTGTAATTTCATCATTTTATAACTTTCTAATGATCTAAAAAAAATCCCTTGATCATAGAAATCTATTAGACATTTGTTTATTCATACTAAAGTGATTTATGTTTAGTGAAATGATAGTTTGTAACCAATACTTGTTTCGTATACATCTTGCATTAGTGTCTTTTAACATGTTTGTGATCGTCAAAACATAGAGATATCGAAAATATAAATAACGTTTTGTATGCATTAATTTATATCAACATCTCCCCCTTCCTTGATGATTACAAACTAAACATTAAACCAAAATTAAATATATTACAAGTATTAGTGAGTTTATACCGTGGAAAATATGAGGGGGGGGTTGAGATGTTTTCCCTCTTCTTCGTTTATAAAATGTTTCGCTTGAAAAACCTTCAATGAGAGTTTATTATGAACAACATATAATAGATCATAGATTAATTATATACTTCTGACTTGAGTTTGGTGTTCAAAACTGTAGTTTTAATGGAAAAGCTTGGTGATCGTTTATGTGATTGTTCCTTGAAATCTTAAATTTGTTCAAATCATCCTATTAAGTTAAAACTCAAATGAGGAGTGTTGATAATACCTGTAGTTCGATCATATCATATAATTATGCACATCATCACCAAATATTGAACTTGCAAGCTATGAACACAATCAATCATCATGACAATATAACGCAACACCCAACACATATTATGCAAGAATGAGATGTAAAGGATAAACTGCAAGAGTAAACATGCTAAAAGAGATAAGAGAAAGAGATGCAAACCGGACACGATGATTTATAGTGGTTCGGCTAAAGGTCTCCTTCTTCGTCCTTACTCACTCCCGAGTCACCTAAAACTCGAGAGTTTTCTTCACTACTCAACAAGCTCCTTTGGTGGAGAAAAACCTTACACAACGTTGCTTACATTATTATACGACACTAGATAAATTTCGGCTTCTAAAGTAGCAGAACCAAATCTCACGACACACTTCAATCACTACACGATTCTTCACAAATTCACGACTTCTTCACGACTGTCCGGACTTCATGGCTTCTTCACGACTTCAACGACTTCTTCACGATATCACAACATCTTCACTACTCATCCAAACTTCCATGACTCTTCACTATTCACACCTTCATGGACTATCTTGACTACCTTCACAACTTCCATGACTTCAGACTCCACTACTAAGTAAGATCATCCTTGATCTACTTATTACATATACTTACACAACTATGTTTCACATTTTCACATCAATACTAACTAGACTCTAATACTTCTTTGACTTGATGATAAGAGTATTCTTCTCCTTGCACTTTGAATGGTAGAGGATTGGATCACTTGAAACAAAGATTAATAATCTTATGATCAAATAGGGTTTTGAAAGATGTTTAGAGAGATTAGATCTGAAATTTTCGTGCAAAAGGTGAGGAAAAATACCAGATTAAGGTGGCTATTTATAGGAGAAAAATTCTGACAGTTTCTGACAGGGAGGCGTGGCCGGTCCCCCTTAAATTGTGGCCGGCCCCCTTAAAATTTAAGGGGCCGCCCAGCTGTAACGCCAGAAACTTTGTTTTTAGGTGGGGAAAGTTTATGGTGAAAACTAAACTGATTTGGGTTAAAAATTTGAATTCATATTATTTAGTATGATTAAAACATTTTTCTTATTACCAAAAGTGTTTTTCAAAATATATATATATGTTTATAAATTAATATAACTTGTGATAATTATTAAATACCCCCTTTGATATGAGAGTATTAAGCACTTGTTTATTCATACTTAAGTGATTGTTGAAGCATACTCGAGACGTTGAGATGTCGAGAGACGTAGACGTATAGAATGCTAGATGATTTGTGATTACAAGTAACTTAAACACTTTACGTTATGTGTTGTAACTTACATCTTTGTCATCATCAAACATGAAGAGGATGTTTAGATTAAATATCGTAATATAAAATCCTAATATTTATCCCAACAATACCATTTCTCCCCCTTTTTGTTAGCATCAAAAAGGTTATCCGAAGAGTGTAGAACTCCCCTTGAATTATACTCCCCCTCGTTTTAAGGTCATAGAAAAATCGAGAAAGGAATGCTTGCAAAAATATTTAGAACACAAGCAATATATATGATGGATGAAATAAAAGTAGTACAAGGAAATGCATGAAAATAAAACACAAAGAGCATTCATTTAATAGATTATAAAATAGATTATGTTATAACTAATCTTTGTAATACGCATAATTTATGCTTTTCTAGCACAACTACACTATTTCCAATCTTGAAGTTTCTTGGACTTGCAGGATACAAAAAGGATGTGGTAATTCATTTGGAGATGGGAAGCATGGTGATTTGGTTTAGTGTTTTGACGGTGAGGGGTATGGAGTGTTTGGTGGTCGTGAGTTTTAGAGCGGAAGGATTTGTTTGAGTTAGTGAGGGTGTTGGCGAAGACCTAGTGAAGAGATACTCAATCTCATGTAAAGTGTTCATTCAATGCAATGGTTGTTGTTGGAGAAAAATGCAACAAGGACAATTGTTGACATGTTCATTCATTTGATTTTTGGTTATGAGGTGATGAGGGTGAGCTAGATGGAGGAGGATCCAAATTGCGTTGTGCAAGATGTAGAGCAAGAAGAGCACTAAGCTCATGAGCTTCCTTTGAGCTCTTCAACAAACTTTTATGTTTGGGGAAGGTGATGATGGAGTTGTTGAGTTGTGATTAGGCATGGGATTCATGTTTGATGAGAGTGATGGTTATTTTTCTTGAGATTGAGTGTGTTCCTCAAAAGGGTCATTTGGTAGGAATGAGTGAGATGATGTGGAATTTTATTAGTAAAGGGATAGTGAGGTTGTCTTGTTGAGCCAAGAGAGTGTGTTTCATTTGGGTAATCATGAAAGCATGATGAAGGTATAGATGAAAAGGATTCTTCGTGAGTGGGTGGTATTTTGGATGTTGCATTTGTAGAGTGAGAAACATATGGAGTGTTACAATGAGTAGGGTTGTTGTTTTGGGATGAGTTGCTTGTAATGAGAATGAGGTTGGATGTTGGTTGATTTGGAACACATCAATTTGTGTGTTGACAGAGTCAATTTCTCTTCCATGGGTTCGACGGAGATCTTAGCAACCCTTGAAGGCTAGATCTTGGGTAGTTAGGAGAGGACGATGTGGTGTGAGTAATCGAATTTGTGAGTATGGGGTATTTATAGGTGTGATTATGTGTTTATGGAAGATAATGTTGTTGGTTTTGAGTAGACAAAATGGTTCTATGAATTTAGGGAAACTGGAAGAATCAATAGGATGGAATGGGCTAAAAAAAGAAAGCAAACGTGAACCCGGACCTTGCCCAAGCATGCCGCCCCCTTAATCTGGTACCGTCCCTTAATTTAAGGGGGCCGCCCAGGGCCTGGTTCACAAGAATGCAGAAAAGGTTTCTTGGTAAAGTTTTTCCAGAAGAGTTTCGTTTTGGGGTGTGGTTTGGCAAGGTTCCAATTCTTAGCAACTAGGCAATATTTTCGTAGTGGCATAACATGAAAAGCATAATGTAGGCAAATTACCATATAATCATAATTAAGCAATGCGTGCAAAACAATAAACAAATAACTCAAGTTATTCTACTAATAACAATCAATCTTGTGTGAAGAAAACTATTAGTGAGAAACTAGTGGATGGAAAATGTTGATAGGAGTTCTTGACTTTGTTCTAGTGGTGCGCTATATAAATAGATGATTGCGATAAAAAGATTGCTTCGAGTCCTATGAAAACGAATATCCCTAAGAGACATTCTTTAGTCTCCTTGATGACTTTGCCACTCTAAGTGTCATATAATATGGTATATAGTTGGACATATAGTATAATGATCAGAAGTGAGACTATTAGTGCTGATTTGAGAGAAAAAAAATACGTTTTTATCATTATTAAAACATGATTTTCTAACGTGAGGAAGTTTTTGAAATGATTGAGGTTCCTTGAAGTATAATTATGCATAAAAAAAATATCGCAAATTCGACATTTTGTGAAAACAGAAGCCTACGACTCAATTTGAGAAGAAAGAAGAAGAAAAAAAAAAAAAATATTTTAAAAGCTAGATGTAATTAAATAAACTTTGTGATAATTAATTAAATACCCCCTTTGATAATGAGATGTATTAAGCACTTGTTTATTCATACCTTAAGTGATTGTTGAAGCATACTCGAGACGTTGAGATGTCGAGAGACGTAGACGTATGAATGCATAGATGATTTGTGATTACAAGTAACTTAAACACTTTACGTTATGTGTTGTAACTTACATCTTTGTCATCATCAAAACATGAAGAGGATGTTTAGATTAAATATCGTAATATAAATATCCTAATATTTATGCCAACAATACCATTTCTCCCCCTTTTTGTTAGCATCAAAAAGGTTATCCCGAAGAGTGTAGAACTCCCCCTTGAATTATACTCCCCCTCGTTTTAAGGTCATAAGAAAAATCGAGAAATGGAATGCTTGCAAAAATATTTAGAACACAAGCAATATATATGATGGATGAAATAAAAGTAGTACAAGAGAAATGCATGAAAATAAAACACAAGAAGCATTCATTAATAGAATTATTAAAATAGATTATGTTTATAACATAATCTTTGGTACATACGCATACATTTATGCTTTTCTAGCAAACTACACTAAGTTGCCAATCTTGAGGTTTCTTGGACTTGCTAGGATACAAAAAGGATGTGGTAATTTCATTTGGAGATGGGAAGCATGGTGATTTGGTTTAGTGTTTTGACGGTGAGGGGTATGGAGTGTTTGGTGGTCGTGAGTTTAGAGCGGAAGGATTTGTTTGAGTTAGTGAGGGTGTTGGCGAAGACCTAGTGAAGAGATACTCAATCCATGTAAAGTGTTCATTCAATGCAATGGTTTGTTGTTGGAGAAAAATGCAACAAGGACAATTGTTGACATGTTCATTCATTTGATTTTGGTTATGAGGTGATGAGGGTGAGCTAGATGGAGGAGGATCCAAATTGCGTTGTGCAAGATGTAGAGCAAGAAGAGCACTAAGCTCATGAGCTTCTTTGAGCTCTTCAACAAACCTTTTATGTTTGGGGGAAGGTGATGATGGAGTTGTTGAGTTGTGATTAGGCATGGGATTCATGTTTTGATGAGAGTGATGGTTATTTTCTTGAGATTGAGTGTGTTCCTCAAAAGGGTCATTTGGTAGGAATGAGTGAGATGAATGTGGAATTTTATTAGTAAGGGTGATAGTGAGGTTGTCTTGTTGAGCCAAGAGAGTGGTTTCATTTGGGTAATCATGAAAGCATGATGAAGGTATAGATGAAAAGGATTCTTCGTGAGTGGGTGGTATTTTGGATGTTGCATTTGTAGAGTGAGAAACATATGGAGTGTTAACAATGATGTTAGGGTTGTTGTTTTGGGATGAGTTGCTTGTATGAGAATGAGGTTTGGATGCTGGTTGATTTGGAACAACATCATTTGTGTGTTGACAAGAGTCAAGTTTTCTCTTCCAAATGGGTTTGACGGAGATCTTAGCAACCCTTGAAGGCTTAGATCTTGGGTAGTTAGGAGAGGACATGATGGTGTGAGTAATGATTTGTGAGTATGGGGGTATTTATAGTGTGATGATTATGTGNTGGTATTTTGGATGTTGCATTTGTAGAGTGAGAAACATATGGAGTGTTAACAATGATGTTAGGGTTGTTGTTTTGGGATGAGTTGCTTGTATGAGAATGAGGTTTGGATGTTGGTTGATTTGGAACAACATCATTTGTGTGTTGACAAGAGTCAAGTTTTCTCTTCCAAATGGGTTTGACGGAGATCTTAGCAACCCTTGAAGGCTTAGATCTTGGGTAATTAGGAGAGGACATGATGGTGTGAGTAATGATTTGTGTGTATGGGGGTATTTATAGTGTGATGATTATGTGTTTATGGAAGGATAATGTGTGTTGGTTTTGATAGACAAAATGTGTTTGTGAATTTAGGGAAATGGAGAATCAAAATAGGATGGAATGGGCTAAAAAATAGAAAGCAAACAGTGAACCACGACCTTCAGATGGCCGGCCCCCTTAATTGGTGACCGGTCCCCTTAATTTTAAGGGGGCCGCCCAGGCCCTGGTTCACAGAATGCCAGAAAAGGGTTTTTGGTAAAGTTTTTCCAGAAAGATGTTTGTTTTGGGGTTTGGTTTTGGGCAAGTCCAATTCTTTAGGCAACTAGGCAAGTATTTTCTTAGTGGAATATACATGAAAAGCATATATGTAGGCAAATTACCATATAATCTTAATTAAGCATGCATGCAAAACCAATAAAGCAAATAATCAAGTTATTCTACCTAAAACAATCATCTTAGTGTGAGAGAAACTATTAGTGAGAAACTAGTGATGGAACAAATGTGATAATGAAGTTCTTGACTTTGTTCTAGTGTGTGCCTATATGAAATAGATGTGGAGTAAAGATTGCTTCGACTCCTATGAAAACGAATTATCCTAAGAAACATTCTTTAGTCTCCTTGAATTGACTTTGCTCACTTCTAAGTGTCATATATATGTATATATTGGACTATATATATATAGATGATGAGAGTGAGACTATTATGCATGATTTGAGAGAAAAAAAATACGTTTTTATCATTATTAAACAATGAGTTTTCCTAAACGTGAGAATGATTTTGAAATGAATTGAGGTTTTCCTTGAAAGTATAATTATGCAAAAAAAAATATCTCAATTTCTAATTTTGTGCAAAACAGAATCCTAGACTCAGATTTGAGAAGAAAGAAGAAAGAAAAAAAAATATTTTTAAAGCTCAGATGGCCGGCCCCCTTAAAGTGAGGCCGGTTGNATTGTAAGCCTCTTGAGATCCCTTAAGAGGTAAAACAAAGTGCGTAAACAATCCCACGCGCATCACCGGTCCCCTTAATTTTAAGGAGACCGCCCTTATAAATTTAAGGGGTCCGCCCATCTGACAAAAAAAAATTTTTCAGAATCTTGAAATTTCAGAAATTTTCAATCATTTAAGAAAATTTAATCAATTTGTTCCATCATTCCTAATCCTAAACGCAAGTGGTTAAATAATTCACGCTTAAGGGGCTTAGTAAATATATCGGCAATGTTATCTTCCGAAGATACATTTTCTATTGTTATATTTCCTTTTTGCACATTATCCCTAAGGAAGTGATGACGTATTTCTATATGTTTAGTCCTAGAGTGTTGAACGGGATTCTTACTTAAATCAATAGCTCCTTTGTTATCGCACATAATAGGAACATTTTTCTAACCTAATGCCATAGTCTACGAGAGCTTGTTTCATCCATAGTGCTTGTTGACATGCCTTTCTGGCGCTTACGTATTCGGCTTCGGTGGTAGAAATAGCAAGAGCGGTTTGCTTCTTCGAAAACCAAGATGTTAGACAACATCCCATAAACGTGCAAATACCGCTAGTGCTCTTTCGATCCACGTAGTCTCTAGCATGATCCGGATCCGCATAGACAATGGTTTCTATGCCGGATCCCTTAGGATATCATAATCCTAAGTGTATAGTGCCTTTAATGTATCGGAAGATACGCTTAACCGCTTCTAGGTGAGAGGTTTTGGGATCCTCTTGAAAGCGGGCACAAAGGCAAACACTAAAGATGATATCGGGTCTACTTGCCGTTAAGTATAGTAAACTACCTATCATCCCTCTATACTTAGTGTTCTCTACGGACTTACCTTCTTCATCTCTTGTGAGTTTAATTTCCGTAGACATGGGTGTCTTAAGGGGTTTAGAGTCTTCTAGTCCAAATTTCTTAATAAGAAGTTTAGTTCTCTCATCATGCATGATTTTGGCAAATTCATCACACATTTCTTGACAAGTCGATCCAAATATAATGTCATCGACATATATTTGAAAAATGATGATATTTGGGTCACTTCTTTTTGTGAAGAGAGTGTTATCTACCATTCCCATGGAATAATTATGTTTAACCAAGAATGCTTTTAGTCTATCATACCAAGCTTTTGGAGCTTGCTTAAGACCATATAAAGCTTTCTTTAGTTTGTAAACATAATCAGGTTTTGCGAAGTCAATGAATCCCGGAGGCTGTGCCACATATACCTCCTCATTGATAAAACCGTTGAGGAATGCACTCTTCACATCCATTTAGTATAATTCAAAGTCTAGGGCGCAGGCGTAAGCTAAGAGTATTCTAATGGATTCTAATCTAGCTACAGGGGCATAGGTTTCGTCATAATCAATTCCTTCTTGTTGATTATAACCCTGGGCGACTAACCTAGCTTTATTCCTATTTACTATTCCATTCTCGTCTAACTTATTCCTAAATACCCATTTGGTTCCTATTATGGTAACATTCCTAGGATTTGAGACTAATTCCCAAACATCATTTGTTTTGAATTGATTTAATTCTTCTTACATAGCCATAATCCAACTTTCATCCTTTAAGGCTTCATTTATATTCTTAGGCTCTATTGTTGACACAAAACAAAAGAAGTTATTTTTATCTTGAGCTTGTGATTTAAGTGTTCTTTGATTCAGGTTGCCTATGATGTTGTCTAATGGGTGTGACTTAGATTCCTTAATATTTAGAACCTCGTTTTCTTCTAATGTTTCTATTTCGTTATCATTTCCTAAAGGCTTATTTTTACTAACCTCAAAAGCTTCTTCCTCAATCACATCATCATCTTCTAAGGGTAAAGTTTTAGGTGGTGGAGGAGTTTCATCAAAGGTTACATTTAAGGATTCTTCTACTTTCATTGTATGTTTATTTAAGACTATATATGCTTTACTATTTTGTGAATATCTGATTGGCCCTGAAACGGTCAACTAAAGTCAGCCAAAGTATTGGTCAACAAAAGTCAAACTAGAAAGGGCACAATGCTAACCAAGAGGAGTATAGGAGTTCTTCCCGGGTCGTTATGTCCCGACGAAGCGTGAAATGGTGTTTAAACCGATTCTGAGATCAAGCGTTTATGAAACAAGGATTGGTGAAAGAGATTGATTGAAATTAAAATACAGAATTATGAGTGAAAATGATAAACAAACTTTTCATTAAAGTTGCTTCATTTCAGTTAAGATATAAGAGTTCATAAAAAGAAAAACACAAAACACCATTTTAATTTAAAGGTGATAGCTTCTATTTAAGAAGCTTGAGCTTATTAGGCTTATTTTTCATCTTTTTCAATAAGCACTTGCTGTTTTTATATTTTTCTTAACCTTTCTGCTCATCTTGTAAGTATTTAGTAGGAAAAAATTCCAGATTTTTGTTCTGCCTTTGTTAGCTATTTATTAAAAACAAAAACATTTAAGTAATTATTAAATATAATTAAAAATATTAAATACATAAATAGTCTAATAAATATATTTTCAGTTCTAAAATTTAGTTTAGGTTATTTTAGATTTTTCAAATTTAATTTTCAGTTATTTTAGGCTTAATTCTAATTTAATTATAATTTAGTGTGTTTTAGATAATAATAAATAGTTTTTAAGTTAATAATAAATAATTTAATAGTCTAATATTTAATTTCTTCCAAATTTTCTTTTATCATTAGGATTGTAAAAATGTTTTTCATATCTGGCATTTATTAGATTTCCATTTTTACGTTATTTTCTTACGTAGACGTTTAATTAACGTAAACGTACACGTTTAAGTTGTTAATTGTTTCCAGGACTTTCTAGTAATCGCTTTGTAGT
>LBNU01007703.1:9745-54972 GCA_014162995.1 Artemisia annua
CATCCTTACTCATAATACACTATGAACATGGTGCCTGCTATCTAGATACAAAATGAATTGTGGGGTTGATATAGGTTTTGTTAAGCTCAGTCTTAAAAAGTTTTGTTGAACTGTGTGTTGGAGCTTTCAGCAATTTGCCTTCACTGCTAAGTGCTTATATTTATAAGGTGCTTTAATTTTTGCAATTGCTTATTGCCTAAATCATGCTTATTTTTTATATTCGTATATATTTCAGTAGACTTCTTAATCAATTTATTTATCCATTAAGTCTCCTAATTATATTAATAGAAAGGTAATGGTGCGAAAGTTTTCAGGATATAGTGTTATTTGTTGTCTCCTCGATGTTGTTTGAGTAGAAAATCAAAATATTAGTTATAGCAATTTATATAATTTGGAAAATACAAAATAATGTGAATATATGAATTAATTTTCAATTCCATAAATAGTGTAATAATATGATTTTCCTTTTTCTTAAAAATTTTCTTTTGTCATTAGGATTATTAAAATATAATTTTCATCACCGTAGGATTTGTATTGCTCTTGTTTCACTTTTTATTTTGTACGTAGACGTTTATTTAAACGTAAACGTACGTTTTTAGGTTTTTAAACGTTTTTAAGTCATTTCCTTTTATGTGCTTGTTCATATAGCTTGTTTAAGCTATTTTGTCTTACATTTCTTAGTTCACTCACTCAAAACCCTATTCCTGTTCAAAATCACCTGATCACAGATCCGTTTTGTATACCATTCACACCTCGTCGGGACATAACGACCCGGGGATATTCTATACTCCTTGGTTTAGCATTGTGCCCTGGATTGTTTGACTTGAATTGACCAAATCCTTGGTCAGTTTTAGTTGACCGTTCAGGGCGCAATCACCCGTAGCACTCCAATGTTTGATTAACTCTTTCGCTGTACCAAATTTTGGAGGTGTTACAGGTTTTTTCTTCGATAAAAGTCATAGAGCTTGTGTTACGTGTCTTATCAAGTAAGAATTCTTGTATATATCTACTAGATATATTGCACCACAATAGAAATATTTTTTTCTCATCAACCAAGAAACTAGTTTGAGCTAGAAATATTGTTTTCTCATCAACCAAGAAAGTTGTTTAGTGAATTTTAGTATCTTTTTTGGCGACTTTCAGGTCAGTTCAACCATCACCACCGGCGAGTGGAGATCCCACACCCTTTCTCGTACCCGATCCAGTTTATCCCTTCACCACAATGTATATTCTTCGAGTTAGGACTTTGTAACATTTCTCGTCAATTTCCTGACTTGATCTTGAAAACACCTACAAATCTGATAATGGAGTTTGGTTTAGATAAATCGAACAAGGATTACTACTTCTTGTTATGGTTTTGTTTGATCTTGGTTTCTTCTAATCCACAGATTAATGACATATTCTTTATAAACTTCAAGATCTTTAAAGATTTGTAATGAAGCTGAAAACTTGATATCTTGTTTTAAGAGTTGTAGTTTGTTTTTGTTTTTGGTTGATTTTTGTTTAATCTATGAGCATGATATGATATGAATTCGGTCAACATCTCATCAACTTATTAAAGCTTAATAAAGAGTATAATTACAAAGATGATAAAAAATGGTTGGAGTAGCTCACCGGAATCTGGGTTTGCTCACAGGAGAAGATGAAGTTGCTCACAGGAATCTGGGTTTGCTCACCGGAGAAGATGAAGTTGAAGGGTGGTGGTGATGGTTGTGTGGTGGTAGAGGACGGTGGTGAGGGAAGTGAAAAAGAAAATGAATAATAAACTTCAAAAGGTGTTCTTGCAAAAATGTCCCTCTAGTAGGCTAGGGTAAAATAGTCATTTCACACGACCAATTTTAGCCCAAAAACCATTTTTTTCATAAACAGTAACACCTCAAGGACATTATTTGCAGAAACCCGAAAGTTTAGGAACATGATTTGCAATTTTTTTTTGAAAGACGACATTATTTTTATTTTTTGCAAAGTTTAGAGACATTTTTTTTGCAGTTTACTCTTTTATATAATGAAAGAAAGCTTAAATTTAAAACAGTCCTGAACAAAGAATCTTTGAGGAAAACAAAATTATACGGCGGAAGAGCATGATTTAGCCACGTGACTTAGCTTTAATCACGTGATTAATCAATGAAAGTTAAAAATGGCTTGTACATTATCAAAATTGGCTCAATTTTGTTTTACTAGACGAGTATCCGCGCATAGCAACGGGATTTTATAGCGTTAGATCATTTAGTGATAAAAAATTTTATAAGTTATAAACGAAAAATAATAAAACTTTGAATATTTGGGAATTAAACATAATGTTTTGAAACCCGGTTCGACCCGGTTGAACCATTCCGGTCGAAAAAAGGGTCGATTTAAACCGAGTCAACCCGACGGGTCAAAAATGCGTCAAGTTAAACCGGGTCAACCCGCCGGGTTTGAAACATCTCGGGTCAACCCGGTGTTCGATGTGATTGATAGTTTCCTTTTGAAATATATGTTTTCAACATTTCTTTTTTAAGTTTCAACTTTTCACTTTTTATGTTTTGGTTTTTCCTTTATACTAGACGAGTACCCGTGCATAGCAACGGGATTTTATAGCGACATATAGTTTATTGATAAAAAAAGTTTATAGGTTATAAACAAAAAATAATAAAAGATTGAAGATTTGAGAATTAAACATAATGTTTTGAAACCCGGTTCGACCCGGGTGGTTCAACTGGTTGAACCGTTCCGGTCGAAAAACGGGTTTGAAGCGTCCCGGGTCAACCCGGGTTATGTTTTAATTGGTTGTATTTAATTTGGTAGATATGTTTTTAATTGGTTGTACAATGTTAATAAATCATTGTACTTTTAAGTAATGGATAATGTTTTGAAACCCGGTTCAACCCGGGTGGTTCAACCGGTTGAACCGTTTCGGTCGAAAAATGGGTCGCTTTAAACCGGGTCAACTTGCTAGGTTGGGTCAAAAACGGGTCAAATTGAACCGGGTCAACCCGCCGGGTTTGAATCGTCCCGGGTCAACCCGATTTGTGTTTGAATTGGGTGTATTTAATTTGGTAGATATGCTTTAATTTGGTTGTACAAGATGAATAAATAATTGTACTTTTAAGTATTGGGGTGTTTTAATAAGAGTATTAATTATTTTCATTTTCTCTCTCTTGTTGAAAACTCAACATTTCACTTTTGACATTTTTGTATTATAAGTAGTAAAGATATATAGTATATCAAGGTACCCGCGCGTCGCGGCTGCGGGTACCCTCTGATAATTAACCGGAGAAACAGATCTCGATGAGACCTGATTCACCAGTTTGTATCGGTTTCAACGGGTCCTCTCTGGTTCATTTTCGCATGGCTTTTATTGGTTAGCCGAACCGGGAGCTACACCGGTTCCCGGTTGAACACGTTGGTCTGGTCCGGTTTTCAAAACTATATGTACCATCCACTTGTTAGCTTGTATGAAGCTTTGTGTGTTTTATTAATTTGTATAATGTGTAAAATAACATGTACTTTTCATTTTATTGTGTTTTAAAAATAACTTCATTTAGTGTGTTTAATTATTTTGTATTTTGGATTATGTTGTAGCTTGTTTAAATTGTACAATTTGAAACTCTTATTTGTTTGTACAATGTGAATAAATTATTGTACTTTTAAGTAATGGAGTGTTTTAATAAGAGTATTGATTATACTATACATTTCTCTTACCTTTAACTTTACGAGATGAGATCAATATAGAACTCATATTTGCCATAGAACCAATCAACCAATCATAGCCACTCATTTTTATTTTCCATTTTTTTTAAACAATATATCTTAGAAACGGTAAATCTTCAAGCTACAAAATAAATAAATAAATAAATAAATACCATCGCGACGAGAATTAAATCATCTTTCTACAGATATGCATTGTTATATACTTTCGATGAACTTTTTTTTTGCGACGAACTTTTTTTTTAAATTTCCGCCCAGAAAAATCATATATGATTCGTAAAAATCACATATGATTCTTACGAATCATATATGATTTGTAAAAATCATATATGATTCGTAAAAAATCATATATGGTTTGTAAGAATCATATATGATTTGATTTTAACGAACCACGTATGATTTTTACAAATCATATATGATTTTTGTGGGCGGAATTTTTTTTTTATAAAAAAGTTTGTCGAAAAAAAAAATGCGTCGAAAGTATATAACAATGCATGTCTATAGTAAAATAATTTAATTCTTGTCGTGATGGTATTTTTTTTCCGCGTAACGATTTACGGTTTGCGAGATATTTAATTTTTTAAAAGGTGAAAGTTTATTTTTTTCATTTTGATAAAAAAAATGAGTGGCTGAGAATGGTTCATTAGTTCTATGACAAATATTAGTTCTTTATTAAACTTTTGGCTTAACTTTCAACATTTCACTTTTCAAAAATTGCCATTTTTTTATGTGTAATATAGATACATCAAAAGGGACATCGGATTTCACATAAATCAACATAGGGCGCGTTTGGTATGCCACCATCAATCACAATGAGAATGATTTTGATAGTAGTGGTGGGCCCCTCGGTATGAAAGATTCAGGGCGCGTTTGGTTTGTAAAAGGATTTGGAATCGGATTTGGATTCGGTTTGGAATGAAAGAAGATGAGGTAAGAGAAAAAAATAATATTTTATTAAAAATTTTATTTTAATAATTGATAAATGATTTATTAGAAAAAATGTGAGGTAGTTTTATTTTTTAATAATTAATTTATATATAAATTGTGAGTGAGATATAAATGTGGGGTCCATTGCTTAACAAAAGACACCACATACCCCATGAATCAATCTATCATTACTGGGCCCACTTCTATTCTCAAAAACATGAACCAAACATTTAATTTTTGGAATGAAACTATTCCTTGAATCCAAAAGCTATAAACCAAACGGCCCTTCATACCTTACCCTTTTAAGGTATATGGAGTATGAAGTATTTCTATCATTCATTACCATAGTTGTGAGCCCCCTCATCCTAAACCAACACATTTAGGGCCCGTTTGGTTTGTAAGTGGGTTTAGATTAGGATTTGGATTTGAGTGTAAAGTTGTAGATTAGGATTTGGATTTTGATTTGATTTAGGAGAGAGAAAATAATATTTAAAAACATATAATATATTAAAATATAAATTAAAATTAAAATATATTATTAAAAAATAAAAAATTAAATAAAGATAGAGAGAAATGAGTGAGAAGGGCCCACAAAAAAAGAAAAGTTGTGGAAAAGTAGGGATAGGGGATGACTTTTGTGTATGGTAGAGTTGGAGGGGTTGATGCCTAATTTCAAAACAGACAATTGCTATCAAACAAAGGTTTTCAACCTACTTTAAGTCCAAACCCACAAAATACCTTATACCAAACGGGCCCTTAATCACTTTCATAGTCATAGTGTCATTCTCATATTCGGATACCTAACGCATCTAATATGAAATGCTGTCCATGAGTTAATATGTTTTTTTTTTAATTTTTTTTAGCAAAGAGTATTAAATTCACTGACAAGTATTTTCAACAATTCTTGAAAGTTTCTGACCCGATTGTTCTAACATCCAAGTGACTACATGATAACCGTAGAAAACTACCTTATGCAAAACATATTCATACTTGCATAGAATATAATGCTAGAACCATATACATTAAANTGACACTTCTTAATTAGTGCATTTTCCTAAAATTTATCTCTCTTTTATCTCATTAAAGCAATCATTTCCTTACACATAATTAGGATGTCATTTTTTTTCCCTTGTAAAATATATATGTGGTTGTGACATTGCTCTTAAGTTAATGCCCCTAAATACAAATAGTACTAGATTAAAGGTCTGTACGTCACGGATGCAGTCTCCACCAAGTGTAATATGTGAAAAATTGTAATTCCACAAAAAAAAAATGTAAATTGGCGGGAACACGCTGATATCGGGTGCCATTCGGCACCCATTGTTCACCTCACAAGGAATAGCTCCAGCAACTCTCCTGGCCAGAAGTACCACCTGGAGTGAGACGAGACGAGACGAGACCCTCCGATCTCTTTTCCACAAAGTCTCTTCAGTGTGTCCATACGTTTTGCGGAGGCGGGTACCTACGTGAAATTGTAATTATATAGGCGCAAGTTTAAACGCGTAAATTTGTAAGCAATGCATCGTTGATTAACGATTTGATCGACGCTGTTATACAATAAGACTAATTAAAAATATAAATTGGGTATTGATATCAGAATGAATCATTCTTGATTTTGTTTTGTTTTTGAGTGATTATATTGTGTTGGAATTATGCAGTGCTGGCTTGGATTCTTATAGTGTAGGATTGCTGATACATTTATGCTTGAACAGGAAGTGTAGATGTTTTCTCAGATTTCATGATGTCAACGAAGGCCGAATTCAAAACAATAAGAATATATGCACATCTTACTTCAATTCCCGTGGGTGGCAAGACTTGAAGATCTCAATGCCTATATTTACTTATATAGACAGAACAGATCAAATATGATTGGGTGCACAAAATTTTTTAAACCGTAATATAATAGAAACACATTTTGATGAACTGGGTGCATTTAAGATACATTTAGAAAAAATCGATTTTTTTTTCTCCAAAAACTAACACTGCATTGAAAAAATCCATGGGGTTCTCGGAAACCCCTGGTTCCGTCCCTGTTTACTAATCACATGCCATATATTCCGTAGCTACTTTGGGAGACAAAAAAAATAAGGTTCGCGTCGAAAAGGCAATCAATGCTGGGCCTTCTTGTAGAAACAAACGATAAATTCAAGATTAAATTTTAGTTCTTTGAAGTCAAGAAAGAAAACATTCAAGAGTATATCAATAACCGATTGTTTTAAGTCTTACGATCAATAATTGCAGTTGTTGTTGCCGTGTTTGATTTGTATTGGATAGCACCCCATTGATTATGTTTGAAGAATTCCAAGGATTGTCAAAATTGTGCATTTCTGCAAAACAACATTTGACATTCGAATATTGCTGGATCCCCCGTATCTACATTTTAACTTTTGACATTGGTCTTAATAATTTCATAGTCGACATCTTGTCTTACATATGTGATACATGTTCCTGTGGCGAACAAATGCATGGCATGAAATAATGAATTGCCACTCTTTTGAACTTATTCCAAATCCTTTTGATCCAACACAAAAACTCAAAAGAAGTTATCGTAGCTAATTTTGTGCTAAAAAAACCTCCAACGTTTATTAGTGTTTGCTTAACAAGGAAAGAGCGAAAACTCTAGAAAACAAAGTTACTTGAAACGTCAGTAGCTCATGCATTGTCGGATCGATTAAGACACGTCTTGGAAGAATAAAACGATATTGTATCATGGTTCATGAAAGGATAACGGAAGAGAACCAATTGCACATGAATCAATTCAGTGTAATGGATTAATTTATCTTGAGCATGGCAAAGCATACATATAGTAGATCAATGTGATTTATAGAATTTTACTATAAACAAAGTTTAACGGCAACGAATTAAAAATTTGTGACAAGAAGCTGGAGATAAATAAGAAAGCTACAAAAAAATGTTTGGATTATATAGCTAAACAGTCCATAGTGGACACATATATCTGCTCCTATAGTCCTATTGATAATTAACTAGGCGGGCTTTAATTGCTCGTGTTTTGCGATGGGATGCATAAATTTGACATGAGTCGTTACGTTTAGTTTCTCATTTTGTATGTAGAGTTGAATAAAATCATGTCTTTTAAACATACATATTTAAGGGAAATGTAATATCAAATTTCGTCAAACTAATTCAATGTAATCCACTTCTAACCTTCCTGTTTTGTATGAATTAACAACTACTCGATATATTTTTAGTGCATTTGTAGAATAAAAGTCTGGTATGTAAACATCTAAGAGAATTTCCCTTTCATATTTATAAAAAACGAGTATAAAATGTTCCAATAAAGGCATATTTATTTGGTCTTATTGTTCATTCTTTTTGGTGTAATACTGGGGTTAGGAGAAATCTATATTCGGTTGGTCGGCTAAGGGTGGAAACAAGTCGAGCTGAGCCGAGCTCAAGCCTGCCAGAGCTTGAACTCGGCACGTTTATATATAAAAAGCTCGAGCTCGAGCTTGGCTCGTGAAAATTTTCAAAAGCTCGATCTTGACTCGGGCTCGATTAACTTACATAAAATCTTGAATGAAATAAAGCTCGAAAGCTCGTTAATCACGAGCCTAATTGAGCCTTATATATAAAGCTCGGGATCGAGCTCGATTATTAAACGAGCCCAAATTTAGGCTCAAACTCGGGCTCGAGCTCGTTTAGGCTCGGCTCGTTCGAGCTTTTCATCGATCCGATCCCGAGTTTTTCACAAGCGGTTCGACTCGTTTCCACCCCTAGTCGGCTTAAATGTCCTTTGACTGCTCTTATGTAAATTGTCGTGTTGTTTGAGTCTTAGTTTCTTGCTTGGCTCGTTAATAAAATCGACTTTAACAAAATAGTATAAAATGTAATAATTATAATAAATTGAATGGTCTAATGCTTATCAAGATAAACTGTATATATTTATTGGACAATATAAAAAGACAATCCTACCCTTTTTTACTATATATTTCACGTTTGTCTTAGCAAATCTATATTATTTTATAATGTATTTGTGATATTCGCAAACCGGAAGTCTTAAAATTTTAAGCAACACCCTTACTAATAATTAAACACCCCTACAATGACAACTACATGTTATTATATATATTTTGCAAACTGATAAAACACACAAAGCTTCATACAATTTATGTGAAAACAAGTTGATGGTACACCGGTTCGGCTAACCAATAAAAGCCGTCCGAAAACGAACCTGAGAGGACCGTTGAAACGGGTAAAAGGGATCAATCGGGCCGGACCGAGATCGTTTTCTACTTTTTTCAGGTTAATCAGCTCGTCAATTTTATTTTGTTGGTGTCTAAACTTTAATCACAAGACCGCCGCCACAACACACGAATAAACTACTAGTTCACATATAGGCAGATGAGTGAATGGCAGTTTTAATTTCATCTACAAGCAAATCTTTGTTCGATTTGTTAGTTTACTAGAAATCTACATGAATGTTAACGCTCGTTTACTTTTGTGTGAAACGATATCATTTACAATGTCGCCTATAATTCAAATGTCAACGTAGTGCGTCGAAAATTGATTTTTAAATTTATTTGAAAATATACCACATTATTAAAGAACTACCAGACGGGTAAATAAGTGAGTTTTTCTTGTTCATGTTATTTGGGGAGGACAAACTTTTTGACACATATGTGCGCATTTTAACTAGGTCATCCCCATGACTGTTTCAACACTTCCTTAGATGACACACCTAAATTTGTACTTAGTGAGGTTTGAACCATTAACATTTTGAAAGAAATTCAAATATCTTTATCACGATGTCCTTTGGTGTTGGTTATATATGGATTAAAGAACTATAATTCCTAATATAAATAGTATCTTTTCCAAAAAAGTTTACATTTTGTAAATACGCGTATAATTTTTAGGAGTCAA
Organism: Artemisia annua; assembly: GCA_014162995.1. NCBI lineage: Eukaryota > Viridiplantae > Streptophyta > Magnoliopsida > Asterales > Asteraceae > Artemisia > Artemisia annua. The sequence continues at coordinate 19,244 of LBNU01007703.1, forward strand.
GTTGAAAGAATGGACAGAGCTAGGACGCTGGACGATGCATGGCCATCCCCAACAGACAGAGGCGGACCTACAACTTGATTAGGTGATGCCTCGGTAATCACCTTAGACACCGAATTCGTTAAGAGATTATGTATACAATTTTCCGATGCGTACCTTGAAAACATAAGAGGAACCGCTTTGGAAATGAATAAACTTTGGGGAATGGAAGAAAAGAGATGAAAAATGCCATCGGAAATTCGAAAGACGCTATAGAGTGTGGTTGGACGTAGCTGATGAAGAAGATGAAGTTTTAAAGCTAAAACCTTTGTTTATAATAAGGGCGAATGGTCAAAAAAAAATATCCAATTTGCCACTTTTTTCTTTTTTGGCAATCAACTTTTAATTTTCCTATTAAATTCCAAAACTCGCTTAATCTTCCTATTGTAGGCATATTACGGGAAATGTATGGCATGGCAAGTGTTAATCAACTATTGGTCCATTTAGTATGGGTAATTTCGTAATTTACCCTCTTCATCTGTTTTGCCCTCTTCATTTCAGCATGACTCCAAAAAAAAAAAAAAAAAAAAGAAAAGCCACTCCACCCATTACATCACAAACACATGTCATCTTGATTCATTCGACTCACCGTTCCTTCCACGTCACATATCTTCTTTTTTCTTTCAACCCTCTAAGATCTGAAATACCCTTTTCATTCTTTCGACACCACCCCTGCAACCCACTAGTGAACCGTTCACCGCCATCGTAGTGGTCATAAATACCCAACATGTGTGGCCATAAAGCAACAACGATGGTTGAAAATCCATAGCGGCGATGATGGTCCATAAACCATAGAGGGTGGTGGGGAATGGATCGGATAGACCCGGTTTGGGTGGATTCGGGTATGATTTGATTTGTCTAGATCCTCAATTCATATGAAATTATAAAATGAAAAAGAAAAAGTTTTTCGTGGATGAATCAAATAAATTTAATGTATATTGGGTTTTTGTTTTGTATTAAGAAATGACGAATCAAATAGGTTTTCATGGATAAGGGGTTTTGCTTTGTATTAAGAAATAATGAATCAAATAGATCCGATATAAATTGGGTTTTGTTTCAAGAAATGATGAATCAGATTTGTGTTTGGATTTTGTTTAATGAATAAATTAGATAAAGAATATGACGTAGGATAAATTGACTAAATTGCTCCAACTTAACGAATCATTAAGTGGTTAATTTGTGCCACGTTAAGGACTCCCCACAATATACCAACAATAAGAAGATTAAGAGAGGTTTTTAATTTAATTGAAAAATTAAAAGTTGAGTACCTGCAAAAGGAAAATATAGGAAGTTAGATGTTTTTTTTTCAAACCATTAGCTCTTATAATAATAATACAACTGGGCGAGGAGTAGTCCATGTAGTAAAGTAACAAACGGAGTAGCAAAACATATGTAAAAAGTTTAATATAGTTACTAATTTGATTTTTTTTCTAAGTTTTTATTGGTAAATGAAGTATTTTTCTTTAAACATAGTGTGTGCTGATTTATAATAATAATAATAATAATAATAATAATAATAATAATAATAATAATAATAATAATAATTAATCTCGAGAGAAAAGTAATAGAAGCGGTCACTCCTTTTCATGTCACATTTCACGTCACCAGTCCCCCTCCCCTTCCCGCGAAAAAAATATTCCAAAACTAAAAAGATTTTCGTTAAGAGAAAAGACTATTTCAGCTAAAAAAATTATAAATGTGATACACATTTGTTTTGTGCATCGAAGTTATAAAAATTGGTGCATCATAGTTATAAATTGTGATGCATAAATTTATTTTTTATATGTGATGCACAAAGAAAAAGTTGCATCGGCCCAAAAATATTTTGGGAAAAAAAAGTTTCCCGAAAAAAATTTATAACTGTAATGCACCTTTTTCTTTTGATGCATTATAGTTTAAAATTTTGGTGCATCATAGTTATAGCTAAGTTTTTTAAATGTGATGCACTAAAAGAAAAAAGTGCATTATAGTTATAATTTTTTTTAAGAGATTTTTTTCCCCAAAAAACAAAATTTTTTTTAGGTCCAAAAAAAATAATTAAAAGGATCTTTATTCATATATTTTAAATTAAAAAGATAATTTTAAAGTATAGATGCTGTGGAAAACTAGAAGGGGGTTGAATAGTTTACCGGTTTTTAATTGATTTTCTTTGAAAACTTTTGCGTGTAATTGATAATTAAACAAGTAAGCAATAAATAATATGCAAGAGTAAAAGTAAGAAACGATCAAACCACAACACGAGTATTTATCGTGGTTCGGCTACAAGGAATTTTTTTCCTTGCCTTACTCCACGCCCGAGTATCCAACTCGAGAGTTTCTTGCACTAGTCAACAAGCTCCTTTAACCGGCGGAGAAAACCTTACACGTCGCTTACTCCACGCCCGGGTACAACCACTCCCGGTAGTTCTTTTACAAGGGTACAACAACTCCCACCACACTATGTATTTTAAGGACTAAAATACTAACCGATCACTACAAATAGATACAATCAAATGGTGTATATGCTACACAAGTTTACACAATGCTAAGCTAACAAGTCTTGCAACGTTGTGTTGAAGCTTGTTACTTTTCGGATGAACTTATGATCTTCTTGCTACAAAAGAAGCTCACAAATATGTAAATGGAACTGAGTTAGATGAAAGAATGAATGTATATGAGATGTGTTATGATTGTAAGTGATAACAAAAACTAAAAGAGTGGGTTGCTATTTATAGGCAAGCAAACAGATCAACCCACGGATACGGCGGAACCAATCATTTGGTTCCGTCCGTTATGCCCGAGGGTTCCGCCAGCATGTCTGACAGATTCCTGCATAAAATATTTCACAATCTAACTTATTATTCTCAAGATCTCACAAAGTCAACTTTGAGATCTTTGAGTATGAATTACAACAAAACAAAACATGTCTCTTACACAAATGTTTCCTTGACAAGACTTGTGTGATGCAAGTGATGATGTAAACTAGTTTCATTATTCCATATTAAGAGATAAAACAAACTTTGTAGAATGTATATATTATGTAGCTTACAAATGTTAATAGAAGATGCTTAGTTAGTAAATGTTTTACTAAAAATGTTTGATTACTAATTATTTACTAATCACAAAAACTTACTAATTATACTTTAACATATGAAGTATACCTTAACATGTATGTATTCTAAAAGTATACTTATTACTTAACCATTCTATAGTTTGTCATCACTTTATGAAAACATGTAAATGTGGTTTGAGTGATGTTTAACTTGAAAGACTTTTAATCTATATTTACTTGTTGCTAAAAATAAACTTTACCTTTTGTCGTTAACAAAACAAAGTAAAGATCGCAAAATATAAATAACGTTTTATAGGCGATATTTGTATTAACAGATGCATCTAGAATATGTGGTTGTGTTTTTTTCTCACTCTTCTCCTTAATTTTTCTTTTAATTTGAAACGTTTCGTTTGTAGCTGATTTAATGAAATGAATTGCTTTCAGTGAAAGTTGTGCTTCGGTTAGTTTTAAATAACTCTTGACTATTATATACAAATACATTAACATTGACCCCCGAACTGATATATCAATCAGTTAATTACTTATTGTTTTGCCTCGACTAAATAGAGTAATCGCCTTAAATCTTTAGCTACGTACGTCACCACCAACCGACCCAACTAACTCACCTTGTAGCTTGGATAGTAGCCCACATTTCAAAGAGTCTACAATCGAGCTCTTGCCAATGGCTTATATCTAATCTATATTTATACTACCTTATAATGTATTTAGGACATCTATATTTAGAAGTCTTAAAATATTTAAGACTAAAAACATTTCTTTATAGGAAAGATGCATACACATATAATTAAAAGACTAAAAATTTAAATGTCGTTAAAAAGTCTATGTTGTTACAACTTACAAGCATTGAAATCTATACTTGTAACTTACAAGTATAGATTTCAATGTTTGTAATTTTTTAAGACTTACAAGACAAGAAACATAGTGTACACCATTTTAATGCACATATTAAAAAAAAAGCACTACGTTAATGCTATTTACTGTAGTCAATTAATTAACTGGCCAATAAATACAATTAATACAGTTATTAAAACACCCTTTACATAAGAAATACAAATTATCAAGCATATTGTACAACTAAATTAAACATAATTCCTGCATTAAATGTTACTAATACAAGTAATAAAGCACATTATACAAATATTCAAGCCCGAATAGGCAACGGGGCTAAATGGGATTGAGCCCGAATGGGTGCGGGCCAAACAGGCTCGAGCCCGAACGAGCACTAGCTAAACGAAATTCTTGATGTCCGTAAATTTACTGTCAAAGCACATAATAAACTAAAATACATGATTCGTCGGAAAATTTAATGTCAGGGTACCCGCCACTGTTACATATTCACCGAAAAATTTAATTTCAAGATACCCGCCGCTACAACGCGCGGGTACCCTGCTATTAATATCAAAGTGTTTATTTTCTTCAATTCCCCTTTTCCACTACCATTTTTTTTTGAACGGCCTTTCACTACCAGTTACGACAATGTTTGCGTATTTTATTCATTTTCTCAATTCATCATGTAATTGTCTATTACTACTTGGAAAAAAAATCATTAAACCCTTATGTCGACAATCTAACTTCTAAAACCAGAAATTGTGTGTTACTACCATATAAGAAAACAAATTGAGCCTCCTTTAATATAAGTTATACATATTTGCAAACTAGCAGGAATGAACTTTTTAGAATTAAATAGNTTAATGCACATATTAAAAAAAAAGCACTACGTTAATGCTATTTACTGTAGTCAATTAATTAACTGGCCAATAAATACAATTAATACAGTTATTAAAACACCCTTTACATAAGAAATACAAATTATCAAGCATATTGTACAACTAAATTAAACATAATTCCTGCATTAAATGTTACTAATACAAGTAATAAAGCACATTATACAAATATTCAAGCCCGAATAGGCAACGGGGCTAAATGGGATTGAGCCCGAATGGGTGCGGGCCAAACAGGCTCGAGCCCGAACGAGCACTAGCTAAACGAAATTCTTGATGTCCGTAAATTTACTGTCAAAGCACATAATAAACTAAAATACATGATTCGTCGGAAAATTTAATGTCAGGGTACCCGCCACTGTTACATATTCACCGAAAAATTTAATTTCAAGATACCCGCCGCTACAACGCGCGGGTACCCTGCTATTAATATCAAAGTGTTTATTTTCTTCAATTCCCCTTTTCCACTACCATTTTTTTTTGAACGGCCTTTCACTACCAGTTACGACAATGTTTGCGTATTTTATTCATTTTCTCAATTCATCATGTAATTGTCTATTACTACTTGGAAAAAAAATCATTAAACCCTTATGTCGACAATCTAACTTCTAAAACCAGAAATTGTGTGTTACTACCATATAAGAAAACAAATTGAGCCTCCTTTAATATAAGTTATACATATTTGCAAACTAGCAGGAATGAACTTTTTAGAATTAAATAGCTATATGTAACTTAAAATAAGCAAATTTCCCATTACTTTTAACTAAAGATCGAACTTGATTTTACCCATTGTACCAATGTTATCGGCATGCTTACTTCCAACATTATACCAAGTACACAAACAAAACCCATTATGAAATCTTTTATATAATTATCAAATTACTCTAATAACACAAATGTCCTTTCTTTGTACATCATATATCAAGTTCTTAACAGTGATGCCAAATAATGATAAAGTCAACAGAAATCAGTAGTTGTTTCTAGGCAAACAAGTCAATCGATCCGCGATCACCAAGTAATCTTGATTGCACCTTTCAACAGAGAAATACCATCACCGACTGACGTCCATCTTTCTAGCACCATCAAGATACATAGGCACAGTTGTGAGAACTTGTGGACACTACTAAAAAAATGTCATTAGCAACAATTATTTTAACAACAATAGAGAGAAATTGTTGCTAAATTGTGCATTTAGCATATAATTTTAGCAACGAAATTGTTAAAAATTGCTATTTGTTTTAGCAACAAAAAAATTAGTTGGTATCTTTACAAACTAGTTATAATACCTGTGCGCGCACAGGGTTTTTAAAATTTTGTTTTGATTATGTATTATTATCGATTAAGAAATCAATCACTTAACATGCTTCAATTGGTTTTACTTAGTGGACTAAAAATACAAAATCATATTTAAATATGTTATAATCTACCTATTATTTTAGGAGAATGCTTTTGGATTAAAAATTATATTTTATTATTCAAGCAAAATCACATAATGATACTTGACTTGCATGAGATGTTAGTGATATATGCTTTTAGTTTTGCAAACCCATGTGATCAATTTACGATGTGTTGTTATATTTCTTTTACTTATATTTTCGTTAAAATATGTAGCATATTTAGATAGCTTTGAAGATTGATTCATTCCCTTGATTATGAATACCCATCATACCATTGTATTTACACTATAGTTTCTTTATTATATAAAGAGAAAAAAAAATGTAATGGGTATAACTTAAATTTAATCTTACGTTTATTTATAATGTATAAAAATAATTTTTCTCTGAGACCGAACTATATAAGGAAATTATAATTACTTGTATAAGTAAATTATAAATGCTTGAAAAAAATGACAAAGAGTGCATTCGTAAATCTTTTAGGATTGTTCGAATCCTTACCGACCTTTCACTTTAGTGCAAATTTCTTTACAATTGGCCTAAATCATCAAGGTATAAAAGATAACCATATTTTAGACCGTTGGTTGATACCCATAGTGTTCCATGACAATCATGTGTTGATACTTAATCATCCTCTAAAAAATGCACACAACAAATTGCATTACACTTTAGCATGTGTGATAAGATCATAAAACTGCAAAAACCACTTACATGTTCCATTATAGTGAGGATAACAACAATGTTAGTTATAACATCAAATAAGAAAAATTCAGATTAGAACTACATGGGTGTTCGGTTATGCTTATTAAAGGTGTTTATTTGCTTATTCAATTACCATAACACAATAAGTTTATGATAAAACTATAAGTTTTTTTTAGAAACTTAGTAAAAAACCTGTGAACTTACAACTATTTCTATCATAGCTTAGTGTGTTTATAGTGAAAACACAAATATTAAGTGTATAAGTTTTCAATAAAACATTAAAAAAAAGTTACTAAAAGTTGGTGTGTATGACAAAAAAAGTTAAACCATAAAAAAGGTTACTAAAAACTATCAGCTAGATAAGGCATAAGCCAAAGTTCTGTTGAGGTCTCTTTCGGATTCTATCCAGAAGCAAAAAGAGGTTAACACATAAATCATAAGTATAGAAGAATGGTTGTATCTCACATCCGTGATTACCAACTCAATAACATTATCGCAATATAGTAACGTAATAACTTGATTAAAAACTATGTATTCTTGCTTAATAATTCTCATGTACATAGTTTAATTCCTTTACAATGGCCAACTATTACTCATATATTTATTTTCATGAGTCGTTGTTATAAATAAAATCGCGTATATTTATTTTCATATCACAGTAACTCGTGCTTACCATTTGATATTTATATTCCCGTTACAAATAATTTAGCCGTATTTAATATTCAAACCCGTGTACGCATGAATTAAACTTTTAAATAGAATAACATGAGTCCTTATTTAAAAAAAATATTCTGATGGATGGAAGTCTAAAACTAACAATATCAAAACTAATTCGCATATTTACCAAATTTTGTAATTTTAATGGATGAAAGTCTAATAATTAATACTAAAACTCATGTAATTTTAAACAAAGTTAATATTATAAAGTATAAAGGGTACAAAGTGTAAGGGGTTATTTGTGTTTTTTTTTTAAGTTATTAGAAAACATGGAAACTTGTAATTTTACACTTAGCTCTACATAATTTATTTAAAGTTCAACCACTAAAGTTTTATTAATTACTTCCTCTTTTTAAAAATTTTTGTTTTCATAAATTTGACACCTATATTTTTATGCATTTTTTTTACTTAATCAAATTCTCCACCAAATTTATTAGAGTTTGACCAAAATCAATTCAATTTTGACTTTCTATTGGCCAATCATATTGCTTGATTTCGTCTACGTGGCAAAATCGAGGTCTCCTATTGGTTCAATTTTTTTTCCACTAAGATTGTTTTGTCAAAAACAATCCGAAATAATGTAATTCTTTTATTATATAAAAGATGACCATAAATATTTGTTGCTAAATTAGCAACAAATATTTATGATCATTTATAGAAATACCAACTAATTTTTTTGTTGCTAAAAAAATTGCAACATTGTTAACAATTTCGTTGCTAAAATTAGATGCTAAATACACAATTTAGCAACGATTTCTATATTGTTGTTAAAATAATTGTTGCTAATGTCATTTTTTCTAGTAGTGTGACGGGTACATAGTATATCGGTCTGTGTTACTATCAATTATTAATTGGTAGCTAGTCAAATGCTAGTCGTGTATCAAGGGTAAAGTTGTTAAAGCTATCGTTTTAGGCACTCAAATTCTTAACATTCTTATATAGTCGGTTATATAATTTCTTGGGCATCATTTTAAGGTCTCGATATATAAAAGCCACCGATTACTAAAACTGCTAATATATTAAGGACTGCAGTGTTGCTTCGGTTCTTTAGCCCTACTTATTAATTAACATAAAACCTAAGTTTAGTTTTCTCTTTGTTATATTATTTCTTTTTCTCTATCTTCAATAAATTTTTAAATTTTTATTATGTTTTTGTTTAGTTAGTTTAATGTTCTATTAATCGAATTAATCAAAAAGCTAACTTTAAGCGAAAAGAGGAAAAAAAAATAAGAAAATAAAAAAAATCATCTAACATGCCTCATTTTTAAAGGGAAAATTGTCTAAAAATACATCGAACTTGCAACTTTTTACTATTGTATGCTATGAACTTTTTTTTTCCCTATTGTATGCATAAACTTTCTTAATCATCCTATTGTATGCATAAACTTTCTTAATCACTCTATTGTATGCATCGTTAGTCCTAATTGAGTTAAAATATTTGCATCGTTAGTCCTCATTGACAATAGAGTTAAAATATTTGCATTGTTAGTCCTCATTGAGTTAGAATATTTGCATCGTGAGTCCTCATTAACTATAGAGTTAAAATATTTGCATTGTTAGTTCTCATTGAGTTAAAATATTTGCATCATTAGTCCTCATTAACCATTCTTACGCTTTATCAGTTTCGTCCATTTTTATACGTTTTCATCTCTCATGTTTTTATCAAATCTTTTGCTACACTTTTTTTTATCAAATATTTTGCCACATTTTTTATTCATTTTCGTTTAGGGTTTAAGGTTTAGGGTTTAGTGTTTAGGTCCTAAACCCCTAAACCCTATAGAGTAAAAGTATTTGCATCGTTAGTCCTCATTGAGTTAAAATATTTGCATCGTTAGTCCTCATTGACCACTCTTGCGTTTTTATCCTTTTTCGTCCGTTTTTTCTCATGTTTTCATAGGTTTTTATCAGTTTTCGTCCGTTTTTATACGTTTTTATCCCTAAACCCTAAATCCTTCTGATCTGAATTATTAAAAGTGTAAAACACGAAAGTTAACTGGAATGATTTTTACATCAAAACTCCTGAGACTTTAACCTAAACCCTAAACCCTTCTGATCCGAATTACTAGGGTTTAGAGTTTAAACCCTAAACGAAAATAAATAGGACTAACGATGCAAATATTTTAACTCAATGAGGACTAACGATGCTAATATTTTAACTCTATAGTCAATGAGGACTAATGATGCGAATATTTTAACTCAATGAGGACTAACGATGCAAATATTTAACTTTATAGTCAATGAGGACTAATGATGCAAATATTTTAACTCAGTTAGGACTAAGGATGCAAATATTTTAACTCTATAGTAAATGAGGACTAACGATACAAATATTTTAACTCAGTTAGGACTAACGATGCATACAATAGGGTGATTAAGAAAGTTTATGCATACAATAGGATGATTAAGAAAGTTTATGCATACGATAGGAAAAAAAAAATTCATAGCATACAATAGTAAAAAGTGGCAAATTCGATGTATTTTTAGACAATTTTTCCATTCTTAAATTTTGCTATAAGTCTTCAGAAGGCTTGAGCCACCCTAGCTTGTTTATTTACTATATTATGTGTAAAAGTAAAGTTAGTCTTCAAACTCTACAAATTGCGCATTTAGTCCCAAGTTATCCAAAATCGCATATTTAGTGCCAAAATTTTTCACTAATTACGAATTTGATCCCTTTTTGATAATGGCCATTACTATTTCTCGTTAGTCGATCAACACACGTGAGTCTAGTGTGATGGGCATATCCGTAATTTTCAAGTTTTCTCTGTTACACCATTGGTCCCCAAACTTTCCAGTTATCAAATTCAAAATTAAAATACTTTAATCCATACAAACGCTCTTCTTCAAAATCTCATCCACACCACCATTGCCATTTACCTTAAATTATAAACTTATAACAAACTTTTCAAAAAAGATATTTCCTAACCCACATCTAAACATTAAGTCAAACACCCCTTTCATAGTTAAGATACCCCAATGGTTTTTTTTTTTTTTTTTTTTTTTTTTTTTTTTAACATATCTTCAAGTTTCCAGGGTAATTATAATGATAGTCATTTAAGCTTCCAATTCGTCTTTTTGTATTCTTTCAAGACGATTAGACTTTCTGGTAATGATTTCGGTTCCCACTTAGCTTCTTGGATAAGCTTGTTGTATTTAAAAGGCGGTAAACCCACCCTTATTTTATTCCACTTTTACCATAACACATATCTTTAAGAGATTAAGAAAATGATGGCCAACAACTCGAACTTTGTTTTAGAACAGATTGTAATGCAACTTCGTAGAGAGATTGGTAAAGAGTGTGAGCTACAAAAAAAGTTAAATAAAATTTTCAAATAGTTGCTTGACACTGTTTATGAGAGGGGGGTTTTGATAATGGAGCTTGATAAGGCGCCTATGTCACTTGCTACGAAAGAAGGTTTAGCTTTTTAAAGGTTAATTAGGGACCATGATTTTGTTAAAGCTTTGGCCATCAAGTAGATATGCGATGAGGCAGAGAGTCACATGCTTGAGAAGGATGTTTTTCTCAAGATGATCGAGCGTGTGTGAGGGGCCTGTAGCTATGGTGATGGTTTCTGCGTTTTGTTGTTCTTTTTTGTGTAGGTTTGAATGTTATATATGTGATGGTTGATAAATGAATGAACTTAGTTACATGTTTTATGAATAATTTTGTGTACTTGATGTTTAACGTGTTTATGGTGGTGTTATGTACTTGATAGTTTATTTATCAAGAATAGTCAACTATTTTAGTCAATGGTATTGTGGTCGGCCCTTACTCGTAGGAAATAGTCCACTTTTTCAAGTTTTGCATATAATACTAGAAGGGGGAACTAACAATCTCAGCCACACAACACACATACAAATCTCATTTTCTTTCTCAACAATCTCACCTTACACAACACAAACTACTCAGCAACTAAATTTCTTTCAAGCTAATCTCACCTAAGTCTCGGGTAGAATTTTCTTTTGTTTGATGTTGTGTATTCGTAACCAGACATTAAATTAAAAAAAAAAAAAAAAAAAAAAAAAAAAAAAAAAAAAAAACCACAACCTTGAAACTTGATTCTTATATGGGTTTGTTGTAATCTTTGTGGTTGAAATATTTATTATTTTTTGGGGTTTGTTTCGAAGATTGATGATTTGTTTGTTTCGATTAGATCTTTAAGAAAATTCAAACCATTAGATCTTGTTATTACTTTTCGCTATTTGATATCAAAAGACATAGATGTATGATGACTTTTCTCTTGAATTTCGATCTAAAATCTGAGATATTTTTCGGGGGGTTTTGTTTGAAAGATTATTGATGAGTTAATTTTAAAAATTAAAAAATAAAAACCAGTAGATTCTTGATGGATTTTTATTTGAAATATTATTGATGGGTTTATTTTGAAATATATATATATATATATATATATATATATATATATATATATATATATATATATATATATATATATATATAGGGTTAAGATCTTGAGTTCGAGTGTTATGTATAAGAAGTGATTTTTCTTCGATTAGTTGTGTATAATCAAAATAAAATACACGTTGAATATGAATAGAGATGGTGGTGGCGGTATGAGGTTGGTGGTGATATTGTGGAGAAGTTTCTGGTGGTACAGTGGTGATGTTGGTTGTGGTACAATGGAGATGTTGGTGGCGGTACGGTGGTTGCCGTGTGTAACTGGTGGTGGCCAAGATATGTTGGTGGTGGAACTGTTTGTGGGACCAAGGGTGTAATTTACTCATAATATTAAAAAGAGATTAATATTAAATCACATTACATATCATTAATACAAACATAAAACACGTTATATTAATATAAAAATAAAATAATGCAAGTAAAAAACAGATTACATTAATATAGAAATAACATATGTTATAGAAAGAAAAAAAACATTACAGAAATAAGAAAACCACAATCATCCTATTCGTTTTTTTTAATGCATCCAAACAATTTTAGCAATGATTTGAGTTTGTATTTTTCCCGCTATTTCATACAAATCAAAAGAAATATCGTAATCTTTGAAGAATTTTCTTTTAGAAAAGTCTCAAGCAAAACACGTTTTTCTTGTGGCATGTTGTTGCATTACTTGTATGCTTTAATCATATCATCTTTAGCTTTACTCAAGTTTGTAAATAAAAAAGCTGTGTCGACAAGCGCTTGCATACATCTGTTATCCTCATTAAAGAGTTTCAATACTTCAGCTTTGATTTCGTCGATGGCATGTGAAAGAGAACAAACCATAAGATTTTTAGGTGTGATTAATTTGAGATTGGGTTTATGAAAAATGAGTTGGTATGGTGATGATTTATGTAAAACATAACAGCTATACAGCCAGTTTAGTAAAAAAGTAAGTTTATAAAAAAATAAAACATAACGGCACTATCACACTTGACTCACGTGTATTGACTAACGAGAAATAGTAATGACCGTTACCAAAAAAGGATGAAATTCATAATTGTGAAAAAATGTAAGACTAAACATGCGATTTTTGAGAATATGAGAGTAGCTAGGCGAATTTAAGTGAGTTTGGGGACTAATGATGTAATTATATGTACCCGTAGTATTATTGAATTCAACATGATGATATGTGTCTTCTTAATTTGTTTTAACAAGCGTTCTCATCCACTACAATTTCTCATAATAGCAAATATACATGAATTTTGACGATTCATGCCAACATATATAGAATGCTCAACCTTACGAGTTTGAAAGAGCAATAAAATTAACACTTCGTGCAAATGTAAATCTTGATTTTATTATAAAGAAAAACGTGCTTTTATTGATGTAAAATCTAAAAATGTACCATACAATACAATAAATCTGTGCAAAAGTAAAAAACAATTAAACATTTACGAATTGTAATTCCCAATGTTTTAAATTTTGGTTTTTTAATTGATCCGGTCAAGTCGTCGGGTCACCAGTTTAAGTGTCAGGTCGAACCTTGAACCGGTTCTATACATATGTATACTTTTTATAACTTCTTTAATACTGTATGTATTTGTCCAATTTTAATCTTACTTTCAAATGAACAGATAAAAATGAGATGAGTCTATTGAGTTTTAGTCTTTAATTTTCATATTTACAATTGTTGGGTCTGATTTTCGACTCAATTTTCTTTGACATGTATTTAAACATAAAATAGCCTAATTTATCAAGTCTCTAATATAAATCAGGGAGGATAGTACTCACTAATAAGGATTAAATAGTAAGTCACCCTCTGATGGAAATCAAAGGTCTTACTCTCTGATGGTAATCAGAAAGCGTTACTCCCTGATGGTTATCAGAGAGTAAACCCTGATGGTTGTAAGTGAATGGTACCTCACTAATGATCATCAGTTGATATAAATTCACTGATAAAAGAAATTAGTTAGAGTTGTATAAACCTCAATCAACAGCTAAGCTTCAGGAAAGTCGAAGACCAATTGAAGAAACACTTTGTAAACTGATGCATTGTCAGGGAGCAAGGTATTAGGAGCTACAAGCAAAACCAGAGGCACTAAGATCAGAGAAATATCTCTTTGACCCTAAAGACTTATCTCTGGAAACTTCTTGAGAAGATAAGCGAACGATCTTATCAAAGGACGATAAAGCAAGATTTTTGGTACAAAAGGTTGTCAGTACCTAGTTTCCCAAGCACGTGCTATCTACTGTAAGTTGGCAAGCTACTATACCCATATGCGTCCACATTATTTTTCCTATTTAAACAAAACTTTGTATCCGGGATAAGTAAGGATATTTAACAAAAACATAAAATAGCACTTAGTACTATAGTTGATAGAATCCCTACTCCTAAGAATGAACTATGCAAAGCTAGGTGCCAATAGTCGTTTTAATAGGAGTGTTTTATTTGTCATCAACCGGAATAGTTTACTGTGAGCTATTCCATTGTAAATCTTTGATTAATTTCTAATAAGATTTATATACATTGAAAGTACAAATGATGTTATTAGTTGACTAAGTGGTCTTGAGTAAAAGATGTCGATTTTCTCAATGTGCATTTGGTATCGTCATTTGCTCAAACTGTGTGACCAACAACAATATTAAAAAAATAGAAAAAAACAATCAATTTGTAGTTTTAGTTTACGTTAAAATTATAATTCTAGTTTAAAAATATGAGATAACGCTATGATATTTTTAGAATCCTATACTTATTAATAAAAATTTTAAATCCAACAAATATAGCACCATATTATTTTATAACATACTTTGTTGTTTCATAAAAACTTAACCACATTACTTGAACTTTTTTTAATTATAAAATTTTCAAATCATAATATTTTTGTCCATAGAAATACATAACTTAGTATAACACAAATTTTGAGTTTAGCAAAAAAAAAATAATAACAAAAAAAGCGGTTGATTTTAGAGAAAACAAAAGGTTTTGATGTCTAAAAAAAGAACAAAAGTCATGACCCGACCGGGTTTATCGAACTTGGTTGACCTGAGTCAATGAAAAATCGTCAGTTAAATCCAGTTGTCAAATAAGAAAAACCCGTCTACGTCCAGTCCGGTCTCCTAACCGGTTCTCCATTCAACAGGTTAAACTCACCGAGTTGACGCGGGTTTTTAAACATTTGTAATTCCACCACTCTTCTGTCCATAAAACATACTTTTCATTTATCTAAACTACATTATAAAACATTTGACATTTTCTCAAAAAGGAAGTCTTAAGATATCAAGCCAACAAATTTACTTATTATGAAATTGTGTTGGTTTTGCTATGGAATCAATAGCTTGCAGTATACTCATCATTAGTTAATGCAAATTAAGTATACGTATAATAGGATTAGGTACAACACTTTAAAGGGACGTTTTGTAGATATGTTTTAAAAAAATTAATTAAGAAAAATAATATAATTTAGGGTTTAAGCCATTAAATGGCCACATACTTTCTCAAATTTACTCGTGTACAAGATTTATTATTTTTATGGTACGTGAACTTTCATAAACCGGCTAATATGATCCATGCAAACCTGTTTTACCTGCTAATATGTTATGCATATATTTCATATGTTTCCGTACGTTTTCATATGTTTTCATACGTTTTTATCCGTTGTTATCCATATTTACCCATTTTTGTATCTTTTGTACATTTTTATACATTTTTGAACGTTTTCTTACGTTTTTGTACGCCTTTGTACGTATTTGTACATTTTCTACGTTTATGTACGTTATTATACGTTTTCATCCATACAAAAAAGTATAAACACATGAAACGTATAAAAACATGTGAAAACATACACAAGCGTATAAAAACATGCAAAATGTAAAAAACGTCAAAAAGAACTTATAAAAACGTACTCAAACGTAAAAGAACATACACAAACGCAAAAAAAACGTACACAAACGTGTAAAAGCGCACATATACGTATAAAAACGTACACAAACGTATTAAAGCGTACACAAACGTATAGAACGTAAAAACGTCTGAAAACCTACAAAAACGTATAAAATGGTACGAAAATGTACTGACACGTACCAAAGCCTATGAAAACGTGCAAAAACATACGAAAACGTAAGATCACTTATGAAAACGCGCAAAAATGTAAAAAAACGTATAAGTCGTACAAAAGCGTATAAAACCACAGGCAGACGTATGAAAACGTATGAAAATGTGTGATAAAGTAAGGAAACGTATGAAAACATATCAAAATTACGAAAACGTAAGAAAACGGATGAAAACATACAAACACGTATAAAGACGGATGAAAATACACAAAATTGTATAAAAACAATAAATTCAGTACACGTATCATATGAGTAAATTTGAGAAAGTACGTGACTATTTAGTGCCTTAAACCCTAACATATAAGTAAAAAAATAATAATAATAAAATAAAAATAAAAATTGCCAAGTCACACTATCTAAAAAGTTTAGCCGGTTTTACCTGTTGCCGGTAAAAATGTGACTATGTTAGTACGAATTGAAATGTTCACGTACCATAAAAATAATAAATTTTGTACACGTACCATATGAGTAAATTTGAGAAAGTATGTAACTATTTAATGGCTTAAACCCTATAATTTAATATAAGAAAAAAAAATCATAACTACCTATTAATTTTTCAATTCTTCTAATAAATGTTATTCTTAAAACAGTCTTAAAATAAAAAATATATGTTATTATACATATTGTTAAAACTAATAAAACACATAAAGATTCATACAATTTACATGCAAACAAGTTGATAGTACATATGGATTTAAGAATTGGACCGAACCAACGGGTTCAACCGAAAACCGGAGTCGCCACCGGTTCAGCTAACTAATAAAAGCCGTCCGAAAACGAACCTGAGAGGATCGTCGGACCCGGTAAAAACGATTGAACCGGCCTGACCGAGATCATATATATATATATATATATATATATATATATATATATATATATATATATATATATATATATATATGAATTAGCTCGTCATTATTTTTTTGTTATTGGCTGAAATTTGATCATATGATATTCACCGTTGCAACTCGCGATCTCCTAATAGTAGATATAAAAAGCCAAAAGACTAAAATTAAATTAGCACACATATAACAATTAGTATATTATATTAAAATCAAACCGATATTAACTTTATAGCTAAATTATACATTCAAGAGTTTTTAATCTGGCGTTCGCCTATACGTCATGTGTATTATATATCAAGTTCAAATCATAAAATGACACATATATGCATTAAATAGCAATTGATTTAAAGATTTTGAAAGAATTATTTAGAATGGTGTCAGAAAATTTGTAAATTATTAGTACTTTTTGTTTCTTAAACTAGAAACTTTTTGCGACAAATTTAATATATTGATTTTGTTATGACATATCGAGTCTTTTTTAATGGAAAAATACTCAATGGCTTACATCATTGGTCAGAATATACTAGTAATACTACGTATATTTTAGTTAATTCTTCAAATCTTAAATATTTTGTCTTCGCTATTTGTGGGTCTACTTACTTATTTTCTATATATACCCCCTCACACAACTATCACAGAAATCATCTGCATAGGCATGCATTCTGGTGCGACAAGCAACAAAAAAAACTTTGCTTGTTTACTAGAGGAGAGGGAAGGAATCATGTTAGTTCATATCTTTGTGTTTCTTGTTGCACTTATTTGGTACTTTTTCGTACGACGACGGAACTCAAGGGACACAGCTAAGCTCCCTCCTGGTTCACTTGGGTGGCCGTATATTGGTGAAACACTTCACCTTTATTCGCAAGATCCAAATCACTTCTTTGCTAAGAAACAGAAAAAGTATATTTTATTATTCCCTCGTGATGACAATAGAGATTTAGATACGATGTTTTTTATTCATATTTTGTGATTTTAATGTCATGGAATGTTTTTGTATGTGAATTATTTAGATATGGTGAAATTTTCAAAACCCATATCTTGGGTTGTCCTAGCATCATGTTGGCTAGCCCTGAGGCAGCTAGGTTCGTGTTGGTTAACCAAGCTCACTTGTTTAAGCCGACTTATCCTAAAAGCAAAGAGAACTTGATAGGGCCATTGGCACTGTTTTTTCATCAAGGGGAGTATCACACTCGCTTAAGGAAGCTCGTTCAAGGCTCATTATCGCTTGATAATCTTCGTGGGTTAGTTCCTAATATTGAAGCGCTAGCTGTCTCCGCCTTGGACTCATGGGCAGGTGGCCACGTAATCAACACATTTCATGAAATGAAAAAGGTTTATTTTTTTGTACATGTTTTTTTTCCTATGTCATCTTTCATTTGGTTTACACTAGATCATATAAAAGTTTTGTCTACATCTATATGTACTTACGAATAATTTCGTGGTGCAACTTCAGCTATCTTTTGAGGTTGGAATACTCACTATATTTGGACACTTGGAGGCTAATCAGATTGAGAAACTCAGGGAAAACTACAGCATACTAGACAAAGGTTACAATTCTTTCCCAATAAAATTACCAGGCACCCCCTTCAAAAAGGCTTTTTTGGTAAGCAAACTTAATCATATTTTCGTCTGTTTACGTTTTCACCATTTCAAACATCCAAAAATAAAACAGATTTTGATCTTTTTGTAGGCAAGGAAACGTCTACAGGTAATTTTGTGCGAAATCATCTCGGAGAGAAAAGAAAAGAAGGCAACTGAGAAAGGCCTTTTGGGATGCCTTCTGAATTGGAAAGATGAAAACGACGAAACTTTGAGTGAAGATCAGATTGCCGATAACATTATTGGAGTTCTGTTTGCTGCTCAAGACACCACAGCTAGTGCATTGACATGGATTCTTAAGTACTTGCATGATCATCCAAAACTTCTAGAGACTGTAAAAGTAAATATCTAAAAGTTGCTACATATATTAATTTGACATAACTTTGATTTGCACTAGTATATATATTTTTGTAACAAATGGAGCTTTTTGTCTCTGTAGGCTGAACAGGAGATTATATTCCAGCATAATGATGATGGAAATCTTACCTTGACATGGGCCCAAACTAGAAATATGCCAATTACTTACAAGGTATTCATTTAAGTTTCTGACAATAAAGAGTTTTATCTATAGCTAGGCAAAAAAAATCTAAGCACAAGCTAGCTACATCTAAATATTCAATTATAGTTCTGAATGTGGTCAACCCGATTATTAGTGACCGACATGGACAGGCGCATTAATGTTAGAAACCCCCTTGTGTTTCTTACGGTGAATAAAGAAGTAAACCTGAATTTTATATCGGCTTATTCTGTAACCTTTTTCTCATTGTGCATATATTTCAGGTGATACTAGAGAGCCTGAGAATTGCAACCATTATTTCATTCACATTTCGAGAGGCCGTTACTGATGTAGAATACAAGGGTAAGATAACATTAGGGCACCGTCTTGGAAGTTTTTTTTCCTTAATATTGTTTCTCTAACATGTTAGACTATGAAGTTTAACAAAGTATACCAAATTATTTCAAACAGGCTACCTGATACCAAAAGGCTGGAAGGTCATGCCTTTATTTAGGAATATCCATCAAAATCCTGAATTCTTTCCTAATCCTGAGCAATTCGACCCTTCAAGATTTAAGGTACAATCAATGAAATTTGTTTTACGAGTTCATTTCAAATAATATGCTTCCTATAAATGTATTCTGAATTTTCCATTTTGCATGTAGGTTGCACCCAAACCCAACACGTTTATGCCCTTTGGAAGTGGTGTCCATGCTTGTCCTGGAAATGAGCTTGCTAAGCTAGAAATGCTCATTATGGTACACCATCTAGTCACTAAGTACAGGTACATTTTTTTTTTACTAGATGCTACTCAATTATTTGAAGGCAACATTCCAAACTTATATGACCTTACAAGTAGTATCTTTTAAATCATAAAGAGTGAAATATAAATAAATGCTAGATATATAGTTTGAGAAACTATGGTTTTATTTACTAGATACTCGTAATACTACAAAAAGATGTCCCTAATATATAGGACTTGGTCCCATAACTTATGGCGATACCGCTAGTCCAAAGGCCATTATTTGGTTGCATACATCTAAAGTATGTAGATAATTTTTGTTGCAGATGGGAAGTGGTGGGATCTCGAAGTGGGATTCAGTATGGTCCATTTCCAGTGCCAATGCATGGACTTCCTGCAAGATTTAAGAAGGAATCTACCCGCGAAAAAAGAGCAGTATGTGGTGTTTCTAATGATAAATAGAAAGCAGATGTCATCCCTTTCATAAACATAGCTATCATTTTTTAACCATCCCCACAATTAATTCATCTAAGGATAGAAGATTCCTTCCTTTTGCTCTATATTATTGCTGCCTTTTGTTCCACCTCTAATGATCTAATTTTCATTCAAGAGGTATCTAGTCCGTATTATTAAAGAAACACTGGACCAATCTTGTATGACTGTTTTCCTTTTGTTTTCTTTTTAATATGTTCTTGACCTTTAAAACCAAAAGAATCATAAGGTGGACCAACACCACTTATGCCATATGCCATTGTGATTATGAAGATGCAGAGGGGGCAGCGCCCTCCGTCTGAGGACACTCCCTTGGTCAAATAAAATTTTCCGGACCACAATTTGTGCACCTTCCGTTTTCCACTATTATAGTATGGCTGTTATTGATACAAACCCGTCCCATATAGTCGCATCAAGCCACAAAGCTAGGTGTAGAACTCACTCCGAAAAGCTAGCTCAAAGAAGGAGATGACACCTACGCTTTATAAACCACCAACCAATCCTATACTTAGCCAATGTGTGATCAAGATCTCAAAATAATATTTTACTTTGATACATATGATGTTCCCGTTCTCTAGAATCCATAACTGAAACTATCTAGACTTGATCAAGATATAAAAACCACTTCACAATTCTTTAGAAAAGAAGTTTATTTAATGGAAAAAAGTATGAGTAATTTTAGAGGCCGAGACTGTTGGTCCCAAAGGTTGTGAGTAAGATTCGAATGATGAAATTGCAAGATGTAAAAACTAGATAACTTTATAAATCTTTCCCAACTAGAAATTCGTTACATAATGTCGAGTATTTATAGGCTGCGAATGGTTGCCTTGAACCATCGCGACTGTAGATAAAAGAAGGTTGCGTTTGGTCCTGCTTGTTCGAACAGTCATAACCCAAACGACATGTCCCTTTGTTATTTTCTAACTGCTATTAACTAATAACTAACTTAACCAAATAACTAACTTAACCACTAAAACGGTTATAAAGTTTAGAACGAGCAACTTTGGTCCTTGAAGTTCTTGTGTCTTCGAAATGGAGCAATGAATCGAGATTACATGCTCACATTCTCCTCCTTAATCTTGATCGTTGCTTCGTCCTAAGTCTTGAACTCCGAGCATTTGTCGCATAGTCACGAACTTGAGTCTTGGTAATGCCTTTGTTAAAATATCTGCTCGCTGAAGTTCTCCACTAATGTGTTCCACATTAATATGTCCATTCTCTACACATTCACGGATGAAATGATAGCGAATGTCAATGTGTTTGCTCCTTCCATGAAATACTGGGTTCTTTACGAGTTGAATAGCTGATATATTGTCAACTCTAAGTGTTATTCTTTTTTCTTGCCATCCAGTTAGTTCACTAAGAAGTCGTTTCAGCCATAACGCTTGACATGCTGCTCCAGTAGCTGCCATGAATTCTGATTCACATGATGATAGTGCCACTGTAGGTTGTTTCTGAGTACACCAAGTAATGGGTGATTCTCCAAAGTAAAATACAATTCCAGTAGTTCCTTTTCCTTGATCGGTGTTGATTCCATAACTACTGTCGCTATAACCTGTAATTTTGCAGCCGCCTTCTTTCTTGTATATAATGCCATGATCCTTTGTTCCTTTGATGTATCGGATTACTTGTTTTACTGCCTTCAGGTGATGGTCCTTCGGGTCTTGCATAAATCTGCTGAGTAGTCCGACTGAATAACTAAGATCTGTTCTTGTGTGTAGTAAGTACCTAAGACTTCCAATTAAACTTCGGTAGTAAGTTGCGTCAACTGGGTTTCCATCTTCCGCCTTGACCAACTTAGTGCCGGGATCCATAGGTATCTTTGTGTCATTACTGTCCATCATACTTGTTTCTTTCAGGATCTTGTTAATATATACTGTTTGCTTGATTGTAATGTCTCCTCCTGTTTGTGAAACTTCTATCCCAAGGTAATAAGCTAGCAACCCTAAGTCGCTCATTTCAAATTTATCTTTCATTTGGGATTTGAACAAGTCAATTTCTTTCTTTGGAGTGCCCGTGATTATCAAATCATCTACATATACTCCAACTATAAGCGTAGAAGTCTTGCTTCTTTTCGTATACACTGCTTGTTCAAGATTACATTTCTTAAAGTCTAATGACTTCAAGGTTTGATCAAGCTTTACGTTCCAAGCTCTAGGTGCTTGTCTCAAGCCATACAAAGCTTTAGTAAGCTTGTAGACTTTTCCTGAGTTTCCTTGCTGAATGAAACCTTCAAGTTGTGTAACATAGACTTCTTCCTTCAATTCTCCATGCAAGAATGCTGATTTCACATCCAAGTGGTGTACTTGCCAACCATGATATGCTGCTAGTGCTAATATTAAGCGAACTGTTTCTATCCTAGCAACTAGTGCAAATACTTCATCGAAGTCTATTCCTTGTTCTTGTACATAGCCTTTTGCTACTAACCTTGCCTTATACTTGACAATGTTTCCTTTAGCATCTCTTTTGGTTTTATAAACCCATTTGAGTCCTATTGCCTTTTGATTAGTTGGCAATGTTGTAAGAGTCCATGTGTTATTCTTGTTGATTGAATCTAATTCAATCTCCATGGCCTCAATCTATTTCTTATCTTTCGATGCTTCCTTAAAATTTCGAGGTTCTTCTTCTGTGAAGAATAAGCTAGGTGCTTCTACATGTTGAGCAGTTGCATAGATTTCTGCTAAATCCTTTAAACCTGAAACTGGGCTATGATCATATCTGTGACGTGAACTACCTAATGGACTAGAAGTAGGTTCTACTTCATCTTCTGAGTTAGGGTCATAGTTGTATGTTGGTGGTGTGATTGGTGAGTCTGGATCTGATGTTGGATCCGGTATTTGATACATATTGTTATGATTGTCAGTGTCGTCTAAGTTGACGGGTATAGGATTCTTATTGTCAACTTCATCTATCACAAAACTAGCCCAAAATGTGTCTTGTGAACTTGTATCTTCTCCATTTTTATTCCAATCCCTCGGTTTTGTTTCCATAAACTTCACATCCCTACTAACATGTTTCTTCTTCTCTACTGGATCATAAAGTCTACATGCTTTTGATCCTTCCTCTACTCCTAAGTAAATCATTGGTATGTTTCTATCCTCTAACTTCTTCAAGTGAGGTATCGTTATCTTTGCATAAGCTATGCATCCAAAGATCCTTAAGTATTCCAGATTCGGTTTTCTGTTATAAAGGCTTCATATGGTGTTTTATCTTCTAGGGCCCTCGTAGGTACCCTGTTGAGTATGTAAATGGCGTGTCTAACTGCTTCCGCCCAAAAAGTTAAGGGTAACTTCATTGCTTTCATCATACTCCTAGTTGTCGATAAAACTATCCTATTCTTTCTTTCTACTACACCATTTTGTTGTGGTGAGTATGGTGCTGTCAACTGTCTTGCTATACCATTCTCTTTACCATACTTGGTGAATTCATTTGATGTAAATTCACCTCCTCTATCTGTTCTTAGCATCTTAACCTTTAGTTTCAACTCCATTTCAACCTTCTGCCTAAATTCCTTAAATGTGTTGAATGTCTGATCCTTCAATGTGAGAAAGTAGACCCACATGAAGCGTGTACAGTCATCAACTAACAAGAAGATGAGCTTCTTTCCCGAATGTGTGGCTGGGCTTATGGGACCACAAAGATCTCCATATACCAAGTCCAACGGGTTCTTAGATCTGAATTTAGCTTTGTTTGGAAATGGTGTTCTAACGTGTTTTCCCAATAAACATGCGTCACATATCTGTCCTGCATGTTTTATTCTTGGTATTCCTTCTACTAGACCTTTGCTTGTCATCCTATCTAAGGCGTCAAAGTTCAGATGGCCTAATCTAGCATGCCATAACCATGCTTGGTTATCTATGTTTGCTAAGAGAGATATAGGTGCCTCAATGTGTAGTTTGATACTGTAAAGTCGATTCTTAGATCGTTCTACTTTCATCAACAAGGTCTTGTTCTTATCATACAAAGTCAATTTGTTCCCATCCATGATGATCTTGCAACCTATCACAGTAAGTTGTCCTAGACTAAGTATATTGCTTTTGAGGTTTGGAATGTAGTAAACGTCCGAGATTATCTTTTGTTGTTGGTTCCTACATCCTAATAATATTGAACCTCTGCCCTTTATCTCTACATACGATCCATCTCCAAAACGAACGTGTCTAGTGATGCTTTCGTCAATATCTTTAAAATGACTCTTGGTTCCGGTCATATGGTTACGTGCACCATTATCTAAATACCATATGCTAGCATCTGTTGTAGCATACTTTTGGGGTTGTATCTGACCTTTGTTTAACAAAACTTCTTCAGTTTCGTGTGTAGCCATTAATAGTGATGGTTCATCGTCTTCTAAGATAAGGTTTGATTGTTCCTGGTTTGTTGATGGTTTTCTACACTCATTTCTTACATGACCTAATTTTCCACAGTTGTAGCATGTTACCTTACTCTTATCCCATGTTGGTTTATTATACTTATCTCTATGGGATGAGTTTCCGCCATTCGAGTTGTTTCTATTTCCCTTATTCTGCCAGTTTTCTCGTGAGTGGTTTGATCTACCACCACGTTTGAAAAAACGTTTTCCTTTCTTAGAGTGTTCGCCTTGTGCAAACAACAAGTTATCCTGGCTTTCCACTTGTCCTCCCTTTCGGAGTTTAATTCTTTCCTCGAATGCCTTAAGTATTCCAGCGATCTCATCTAACATAATTTTATCAAGATTGTTTGTCTGTTCTATGGATGCTACAATTTGAATGAACCTATCTGGTGTGGAGTCTAATAGTTTTCGTACTAATAGTGATTCATCCAAAGTCTTTCCTAATTCAGTTGCCTTCGTGGCATAGCCATTTAATTTGGTTGTAAATGCATCCACACTTTCATCCTCCTTCATTTGAAGAGTCTGAAATCCAATCATCAATGATTGTAGGCGTGCTTGTTGCACCCTTTCTTCTCCAACGTGTCTCATTTTCAATGATTCCTGCAATTCTTTTGCAGTTTTGCAACTAGCTACTTGTAAAATTACATCTTCCGTCAATGCTTGATATAAGAGGGCAAGTGTTGCCTTATCCTTCTTATCTTCTACTTGCGTATTTTCCTTAGGTTCTATAGTTTCCCATAATCCATGTGCCTCTAGGATGACCTTAATTTGGATTGCCCATACCGTATAGTTTGTGGTTTTAAGTTTGGGGCATTGGTATTGTGCAATGGGTGTTATGGGTTTCACTACGTTGTTATTGTTATTCTCATCGTCACCAGGCATCTTGGAAATGTTTATAATCTTCACTTTCTATGTGTATAGGGATTCTAACTAGTGTGGTATCACCTAATACTACGGGAACAAGAAATAGTTTTCCGGGAAATCCTAATAAGTACTATGGATTTCTAATAGTATAAACTAAATATCTATACTATAAATATGAAATGAAATCCAAAGAGTTT
Organism: Artemisia annua; assembly: GCA_014162995.1. Lineage (NCBI taxonomy): Eukaryota > Viridiplantae > Streptophyta > Magnoliopsida > Asterales > Asteraceae > Artemisia > Artemisia annua. Next base: position 44,976 of record LBNU01007703.1, read on the forward strand.
GAGATTATATTGTGACCTTGTGTGATTGTCACACGCGTATTCCCTTTTGTTGATACGAAAAATATACCAGCTATACTTTCTTTTCCCTGATTCTTTTCTCTAAACAAGTCGAATGTATACAAGATGTTGTCGACTTGCTTTCCTTGATACACCACTCCACGTATCACGTTGTTCTTCCTTTTTTTTTGTGTCGATTTGAAAAACATAAGTGAACCCTAGACAATTTTTTTGTCTCGGTCTTGATTCCAACGCAAAGTAACCCTCAAGTTTCCTTTGTACGCAACAAGTTGGTGTCCTTGTTGTCTTTGTTTCCAAATCAAATAGGCTTTCAAGCCCTAGGATACCCTCGGTATCTCTCAAAACAAACGAATTGCTTGTTTTCTTTTCTACTACTCGTTGGTAGTATGCCAACAAGTAAAGTCCTTGTTGCCCTTCGTTGCTTGTTCGCGTTTTACAATACTTGTTCTTCTTTGTTCCACACCGTGTCTATGTATTGCAAGCGTCACTCCAAAACAATCCTCGATTGTTTTTCTTCTTCGATATACCTTTCTACTCCAAGCAACGAGTCCTTTTCTTTTTCAAACGTACGTATTCTTTTCCTTTCTTTCTCCTTTGTCCGCGACAAAGAGACTTGGTTTCGTTGTATGATAACGAGAAGCCAACAAGTTTGTGAACAAAGTTTTCCTTTGTTTTGTTCTTGTTGCGTTCAGGATCAAGCCAACGTAAACAAATATGAGTCACCACTTTATTTGGTGCCTCTTCGAATGCAATTTCTACACAAGTACGGTCATGCACTACTTTCCTTGCGTCTAAGTTATCCAGGCAGCGTCCCTATAGATTGAACGTTGCGAATTGTGGTTCCTGAAACAAAGTTTCAGTATCGTTCTTCTTCTTTGGTTTCAAATGTGTCTCGTTAAGGGTTTTGGGTTTTAGAAATGTGTAGCGAGAGTTTTCTTTGGTTTCTGTTTTGTTAACGAGAGTTTTGAAATGGCTCTTGATGCCAAATGTTGGTCCCAAAGCTTGTGAGTAAGATTCGAATGATGAAATTGCAAGATGTAAAAACTAGATAACTTTATAAATCTTTCGCAACTAGAAATTCGTTACATAATGTCGAGTATTTATAGGCTGCGAATGGTTGCCTTGAACCATCGCGACTGTACATAAAAGAAGGTTGTGTTTGGTCCTGCTTGTTCGAACAGTCACAACCCAAACGACATGTCCCTTCGTTATTTTCTAACTGCTATTAACTAATAACTAACTTAACCAAATAACTAACTTAACCGCTAAAACGGTTATAAAGTTTACAACGAGCAACTTTGGTCCTTGAAGTTCTTGTGTCTTCGAAATGGAGCAATGAATCGAGATTACATGCTCACAGAGACTAGTATAATTGTAATGCGATGCAGACATAAACAAAGTTCTTAATTAAATCATGTTTTATTATGCAAGTTTTGGACCAAAGGATTTCACTTTGGTTTATATGCTAAGTGTCCTCATGAACTCTTGATAACATCAAAAGATGTCCAATATGACAAAACAGTATATCCCACGTACACACAAAATTTGTCGAAAAGTAGAGCATCTTTATTAAAGATGGGAAAGCTATGTGTAACGTCAGGCCTTCCCGGCCTGATAGTATACCCATTGGTTCTCAGAGAATTACAATTGTATTGTTAATTCTCCAAAGAACATGGAGACCAAATACTCAAAAGTTTGCTTTCACGTAATTCATGCTCATGAGTCATGAGGATCTGAAGAAAATATATATAGCAATAACAGAACAGAAGTATGGAAAGTAGATCTAAACGGAAAAATCTTACAAGCTAGAAGACAGAACAAACATAAACAATATTTTCACGAAACAAAGGCTGTAAAGCTTTATCTCCCACACAAAAATATTCAATAATAACGTCTTCATTCAAACTCATATGGGTCAGTTAAGCAGAATCTCAAATCAGTTTAAAAAGGTCTAAATTATAGGAATATTTTTTTTTATCACATATGCAGAAAAGAACTATCACACTTTAACATTTACAGACATGACATTACTAAAAACAAACTTAATTTATAACCGCAGATGCTTAAGCAGCGCATTCTTGCCCCAAAAGCAGCTAAAATAACTGCTTTCACCCCAGAACTCATAAGGCCCTGAAACTATATATATAAGATTAAATAGGGTGGCAATATATATAAACCAAAAAAACCATATTTTAGTTGAGAAGATTGTTTATGTAAGTTCTACTATCCAACTACCCGCGCTGCGCGCCGGGATGTTCTACGGTGATATTATATGAAGATTTCATAATCCATATGCTATATTGTAACTTGCCATTTATAAATTGCTACATTTGTAAAAGCTGGTAAACATTAAAAAAAATAAAAAAAAAATAAATAAATAAAAAATAATAATAATGATGAACATTTTATTAATCAAACAAAAAAACATCACAATTCACAAACCACATGCATCATATCATTCTTGCTTCAACTTAGATGCAAGCGCCCACATTTCAGAATGTTGTCTGTCATTTAAGCAAATCTGAAATTAATTTCTTCTTAACCTTGTTATTCAAACGAAGAATGAGCATGGAAGCAATTGTCTTATTACGACCTTCATATCTTGGTAACGCGGGGATTTCGGTAAGCAAGTGCTCCCTCACACTCAGTTCATTAGTTATTCGAGCATAAATAAATGAAATCCCCATTGATGTAAGACATTCCTTGTTACTTTTCATCTAGAATTTTAGTATCATTAGCTCATATAAATCATTCGAGTTTTTGTTATGATCCCACATCGCCCAAGTATGGGATTGGGTGGTGGTTTATAATGTCTAGGTGTTCCCTCCTCCTTCAAGCTATCTTTTCAGAGTGAGTTCTACACTTAGCTTAGAAACAATTGATATCGAACTCTTTCGTGAATTGTTCTTCCTTCTATATTCCAATTCACCTGACTGTTCGTATCATTTGGTATCAAAGCCAGCCCAACCTGGTTTCAACACTCAGAGTGGTGGCCTTTGGAGTGGTGGCTTGGACCCAAAGAAGGGTGCCAACCGTGACCAACATAGTCGTGACCAATGAGCTCGGAGTCGTGGCCTATGGAGTGGTGGCTCGGACCCAAAGAAGGGTGCCGACCGTGACCAACATAGCTGTGACCAACGAGGAAGTTGCTTCCTTTAAGGGTGGGGTATTGTTACGATCTCACATCGCCCAAGTATGGGATTGGGTGGTGGTTTATAATGTCTAGGTGTTCTCTCCTCCTTCAAACTAGCTTTTTGGAGTGAGTTCTACACTTAGCTTATAAACAATAGATATCGAACTCGTTCGTGAATTGTCCTTCCTTCTATATTCCAATTCACTTGACAGTTCGTATCATTTGGAATCAAAGCCAGCCCTACCTGGTTTCAACACTCGGAGTAGTGGCCTATGGAATGGTGGCTTGGACCCAAAGAAGGGTGCCAATTGTGACCAACATAGCCGTGACCAACGAGCTCGGAGTGGTGGCTCAGAACCAAAGAAGGGTGCCGACCATGACCAACATAGCCATGACCAACGAGGACGTTGGTTCCTTTAAGGGTGGGGTATTGTTACGATCCCACATCGTCCAAGTATGGGATTGGGTGGTGGTTTATAATGTCTAGGTGTTCCCTCATCCTTCAAGCTAGCTTTTTGGAGTGAGTTCTACACTTAGCTTATAAACAATTGATATCGAGCTCTTTCGTGAAATTTTCTTCCTTCTATATTCCAATTCACCTGATTGTTCGTATCATTTGGTATCAAAGCCAGCCCTACCTAGTTTCAACACTCGGAGTGGTGGTCTATGGAGTGGTGGCTTGGACCCAAAGAAGGGTGCCAACCGTGACCAATGAGCTCAGAGTGGTGGCTCGGACCCAAAGAAGGGTGCCGACCGTGACCAACATAGCCGTGACCAACGAGGACGTTGGTTCCTTTAAGGGTGGGGTATTTTTACGATCCCACATCGCCCAAGTATGGGATTGGGTGGTGGTTTATAATGTCTAGGTGTTTCCTCCTCCTTAAAGTTAGCTTTTTGGAGTGATTTATACACTTAGCTTATAAACAATTGATACGAACTCTTTCGTGAATTGTTATTACTTCTATATTCCAATTCACCTGACTGTTCATATCAGTTTGATGTCTTTGCAAGTTCGTTTAGTGAAAACATTTTAGCGTGAGTTAAAAAATAAGTTTAGAAATAGGATATTAATACATTTTTTTTGGTACATAAGCAATTCGATTAGTTATGTATATTGGTATAGGGTAACAATCAAAAAACATATTGAGTGGCAAAGTGGGTGGTTAAGAAACTGTCATTGTGGAACTAAATGGATAAAGGACGTTGTGTGGGGGTGTACCGGATCAAAAGAACCCAGCTTGATGGGTTCAATTTCAAGTTTATTAAAGCTTATTAGGATGTGATTAAGATGGACTTCTGGAATTGCATAAAACACTTTGAATCCATAAGAGGCATATGTAACGGTTGTAGCCCTTTTCAATGTTTATGTAGCACCTCAATTTTTAGTATAACGATTTTAGATATATTTTTAAGCCTATAAGTTAACTAATGTTAAAGTTATAAGGTTCCGTTAGTCAAAAGGACCTTTCATTAAAACAAGTTATCAAAGGAAAAAGGATGAAATATGTAATAGTTCGATTAACAGAGACTAGCTTTTCAAAACTTTAAATTTTAAATAATAACACATTTATAAGCTTACCTAAAGCTTAAGAAGCTCAGTGATATCATCTCATTTCCTTCCAACTTTCACGTTCCATTTATGAGGGAAAAACCAAGAAGGGTTTTTAATAAACTCAAGTTCTAGTCAAGTTTGAGCTTGGGAAATTACCGTATCAAGTGTTAGAGTTTGAATTCTTCCATTCCCACAAGTTAAGTTAAGGTATGAATTATTATATAGTCCCTAAAATCATGTTAAGCTTGTACCCATTGAGGGTTATGATTACAATTCAAGTTATAATGGCATAATTGGGTTTTGTTGAATTTTATACTAATATGTGAAGTTGCGATTTTTTAAAATCACTATGAAATGATGCTAACATGTTATTATATTATGGGAAGCCATGGTTAACATTTTGTGGTGTTAATCAATAAAAGTAATGTTAATGTTCTTAGTTATTCGCTAAACCAAACACCCCATTATGTTTTAGCTTCTTCCAAACACTAGCTTATGAAAGCTAAAATCATGTTCTAAGTGAACCCCGGTTATATGTTGTGATACTAGGTGATAAAACTAAGTTGGGTATCTTTTTGGAAGCTTGGAAATCTCTAAAAGGATAATAAGGTGAGTAACGTAGTTTAGAGTAATTACAGCTTTATAATACCCAGAAGTTATACCACGTGCTTTGTGTTATTCGTATATGTGTTACAAATAATATTGATTTTATAACTCATCTTACTAATTTGTGTTAGGAAAATGTGTTTTGATCGTAAATATGCTTACATGATGATTATCACGCAAGTTAAGTGAATCGTGCTGATGTTAACCCTTCGTGGACATGAGCTTAGTGTGGTTACGGATTACTTTGTGGAATATATCCTATATGATATCCTAGGTGAAATATCAGTACACTTTGAGCACTTATGTTATATGGGTGCATAATGACACCTATGTCCCGTAAGGAGAAACTAACGATGTTCTATGTGGATAACTATGATCGAGTAATGATCATGACCCTTCGTAGATATAATCTTAGTGCGTCTATTGCCTTTTTGTGGTATAAAGCCTACATGATAGCCTATGTGGAATTTATGAGCTTAGTGCGTCTATGGCTTTCTTTGTGGTGTAAAGCCTACATGATAGCCTCTATGGAATTTATGAGCTTAGTGCATCTATGGCTTTCTTTGTGGTGAAAGCCTACATGATAGCCTATGTGGAATCTATGAACTCAGTGAGTTAATGACTTCCTTTGTGAAGTAAAGCCTACATGTGATCCTACGTGGAGTCTTAGTGTTTAAGCAGCACTTATGTTCAAAAAATGGAACTTAGATGACCTTTGTGGATGATTAGCGCATAAATGGTACTTATGTTCCGAAAATGGAACTTAGATGACTTTTGTTGATGATTAGCGCGTAAATGGCACACATGTTTCGTAAGTGGAACATATGACTTCCTACGGTAAGTACCATGCACAATGGCACTCACGATCCTTTTGTGAGTCATGCAAAAAGGCATTGTATCTTTCTTTGTGAAGTGAAGTGGTCATAACGTCCTAGGTAGGGGATCCGTGCTCAAGAATCACTCATAGTCATGGAACGACCCATATTATGTGAAACGACGCTTAGATACTTTTATTACTTCGTGTTCTTAGTTTATACTATGTTTACTCACTAAAATGTGTGCTTATGTTGCTTCTTTCATGTTTTTGATATTGGTGAGCCAAGTGAGACCAAGGTGAAAGGGAAGAACTTAGCGGGTTTTTGCTAGGACATAGTAAACATTTTTCTATCCCTCTTTGATATGACTAAAACACCATTTTGTGTCATCTCAAGTTGCGTCAAGTAAAAATGCAGAAATGATGTTGAAAGTACTAAACTTATGTTATATGTATATGTTAAAGGGTCTTTGGCATAATGTCGTTTTACCTATATTCAAATGTCATGGGTACTTTTATGTATGAACACTTGTGTACTACTTGGTTACACTTAGTAATGTATAAAAGCAAGTTATAATCAGTGTGGTTTGCCGAAATTGATCAAAACTGAGTTTGTAGTAAAAAGGAAGTGTTAGAACACAAAAAGTGTAAATCATAAGTGCAACGACTCTATGTAAACTATGTAATAGATAGGGTGATAGTTTTAAACATTATGGTTGTTGAGAGACCAATTACCCTCGCAACACTTTTATAGTTGCGAGGGAAAGCTCAAGGTTGAGAGGTCTCTCAAGCGTTCGGTTGTAAGGGTATAAATACCTCCTACCTTATGGCTAATAAGGTGTGTATCAATGTTATGTCTTGCGAGACTTTCCCTTTATTCTTCTCTCGTTTTTTTAGTGGTGCGTTTTACAAGACTTTTTGCAAGTATGGGTTCCTTTCAATTCTTTTTGTATGTAAACATGGGTCTTTTAATAAAGAAAATAAAAATGGACCCACTAGATGAATTGGCTTTTTTTCACATATTTCATTTAGCTCCTTTATTTATTAATAGTGTTTATTTACCTCCATTTAGAATATAATAATGCGGGGATAGATGTAAGGCTCATTACTTCAATTGAAATAATGAGAATTCTTTTCATTTTCTTATTTTCTTATACCTAAAACTCATATAAGTAATTGTATTTACACGTAGTTATTTTAAAACTAAGTTTTCTATTTACGTAAAACATATAATGTCACACTAATTTATAAAATTAGCGTCACTACAAATAAATAGTCAAATATACATGTTTTTCCTCCACAATTTTAAAAATGGTGTAAAATTTTATTAGTTTATCAATAATTGATAATGTGTAAAAATAAATTACATTTATAACTGTGCAAAAAAATTGTAAAATAATCTTTGAAGTGTAGAAAAATATAAGAAATTATCACACTTATATGTGTAGTTATTGTAACAACTAAATTTACCACACTTCTTCAAGTATGGAATAACCGGGTGTTACACTTAATTTCCACACTTGAAAGTGTTGACAAATTTTAGATATTTTCACATTTTTAAGTGTGATTTTTTTTTCATACAATTATAAGTGTGAAAATATATATTATTTTACAATTTCTTTCAACATTTATTAATGTAATCGATTGTTACACATTATTAAGTGTTAATAAACATATAAAATCTTACACATTTTCTTAAAGTGTGAAAATAAAATTGCGTAAATTGAACTATTTTTTGTAATTTGTGGATAATATCTACTGATAATAATAATAATGAATATTAATTTACTACTATTATTTTCGGTTATATTGGTATAACTATGAAAATGTTAAACAGTTTTGATAATATCAAGTGTTTTGGTAAATATGTATTAAATGATATTAATTGTTTAGCTAGAGAACAAGATGATCAACATGTAATATTTTATATTTATGAAGGGAGGTAATGAATAATATTTTTAGCTAATGACAAGAAATATAAAGCGTTGGTGGCAGGATCCATATTAGTTGTCTTTTATTAAAAGACCTATAGAAATTTAAATGAATCTATGTTTGCAAAGAGTCTTAAAAGGTACCATTAAAAAAGTAATAAAGTAAAAAAAAAAGTAGAAACTCCTCTCTCGTTTCTCTTTTTAGAATAGAAGTGTTCACCCATCCTCTCTCTAGATTAAGTAGTAGACGTAGCATTTAGGTGAGAACAACTTGTTTCAAGAGCAAAATATGATACGTTGTTGCATTTATTTGTATTTGTTTTAGCTTTAGATTGTCATTAGTAGTAAAATATTATGTTTTTGTGCATTAAAAATCGTTACTCTCACTCTAGAACTATTGTTGTGGTTTAAATAATTGGTTTAATCATTTTTACGTGGTTAAATTGAAAGTGTTTGAAAAAGCATTCTAGGAAATTTGAGATACACCCATTTATTCTACCTCACCACTCTTCTACAACCTCTAACCCTCATTACCACCATCACCACCATACCCACCACCACTTCACCAAACCGCCACCACCACCATCATGGGCGGTACCACAATGGGGGCAATGTCGGCAACTGCCCTCGCAAAGTTCACTCGAGTAATGTTGATTTTATAAAGATGATCAGTGATTTTCATTTTGCCCTCATAAAATAGTAAATAGTATAATGGTGAAAATTTAACCAATAGCTGCATCATACTCAAGTGGTTAAGGACATTTGCACTCTCTTGGAGATATAAATGTTCGATTCCTGTGCTACTCTATAGATTTTTGTGAATTTTTGTCATCTATCTTTTTATTTTTGCTTCAGCTACTTGTGTTAATATGGATAAAAAAAGTAAATATATGCTAAATATTATGCATAATATCACCAATTCTTAGTTTTGGTTCTCGCATGCAAAAAAATAATAATAAAAATAAATAAATAAATAAATAAAAATCACAATTCAAAGTTAAAATTGATTTTATTATAGCAACAAAGGTCAAGTTACAGACATGACTCGACCTAGCATTCACTTTTAGCTTTTGCCTCTCTTGAAAGTTTTTCTGATACGCCCCTGACCACCATACCACACCGTTACCAAGATACCGGCTACCAAACTCACCATGAACAGTGTTTCTTGTTGATTATCAAACACATATAATTTGTTCTTGTGAATTTAGACCTGCTAAGTGCTAACCATGCATGTGTTTAATATTTTGTCCTTTTTTTGTTGTTCTATATAGCCAACAATTTTTATTTTTATTTTTTTTAGTTCCATGTACTCAACTTTTGAATTCGTGTAGTTGTGTGTATGCTTTAACCGAGTAACCTACTTAAGTCTAGGTGGAGCAGGTTACCTTACACATAAGCTCCATGTGTATATTAAATTAATACATTTCTAAATCAAATTTATATCTACTTTAATATAAAAAGATTTTCCTCAATTTTACGACACCTTCTTCCTTCATTTAACCCGCACCAGCTACATCATCAATCGAAGATGGCTTTCATCCTGATACGCAGTAGCCACTTCACCTGCTATTACGGTCCACCTTTGGAAAGCCCTCTTTGATAGTTTATCTTAAGTGCTTACGCCTAGTGGAGGAGTAATTGATCCTCTCCCAAGCCTATGGTAATCTATTTGCTATGACAGGTAGTGAGAAATATTTTCCGTTTTCATTTATGAGATATAATTCTATGACACTTGAGAGATGAGAGTATCCAAACACTATTTGTGAGGTGCTAGTGTATGATTTCCGTGCTTATTATGATTAGGGTCGAGTAACTATATGTTGTAATTACTTTTATATTTGTGTTAAATGACCCCTAACTCATATTTTGATTGGAATAAAAGCCTATTTGCTTGAGGACAAGCAAATCCCAAGTGTAAGGGTATTTGATAAGACGAAAAGTGT